>JAJOZX010001812.1:492500-537500 GCA_023014485.1 Bathynomus jamesi
CTTCTTGTAGTGGATCCGAGGATTCTGTGGAGCTTACTAAATTCTCTGAAGGTTCCCCGATTCTTCTTGTAACGTATCGGGAAATTATTTTTCTGTATTTAAGACTAAGTTCTCTGAAGAGAGCAAGGCTCAAAGGAGAAGACAAAGCTATTCTCTTACTGTAGTTTACTGCTAAAATGTTACAAGTAATGCTTAGCCTCTAAGTTAGATCAGCCAAATCAGAATGAACATTGGAGAAATTTTACGGGCTTATATACTGAAAGTTTTCATGACATCATTATTCTTTAACGTTGATCTGTTTTTTTTTTTTTTTTTCTTAATAGGCTGATTTCTTTTGCAAAATATTTAAAGAAAATTTTTTTTTTAGCTTTAGCAATGGCTAGGCTGCTAAGCAAGAGGAAACCATATTTTTATTTTAAACCGCATATTGACAGATCGGATGTTATCATGATCTGCCGGGTTAATTAAAAACGGAAATTGAAATATGCCTTCCATCACGAATTACGATCAAACACTCACTTGAGCAAAAATTAAATGTTTAAGATTCAAAATTAAACGTTAAGCAGGACATGATTTCATCTTTTACAACGAAGAGAGAATGTACACAGGAAATGAACATTGCAGAATTTAACATGATTACACTACTAAGCCAAATCTAAAAAAAATGATTAAGTACCCCAAAAAGAAACAATTCACCAATCATTCAGCGGAAACAAAATAGAAAACAAATCAAAAATTCATCCAAACTCGCGCTATGCGACCTTGGATTCCATATGTAAAAATGAACACATGAATACAAATATACGTACACAAGAATACAAAGATTACACAAGAACTATATGAATGAATACAAGAACTACATGAATGCAGGAACTATTCATTGTTCACTTTTATATATATATATATATATATATATATATATATATATATATATATATATAAATAATGACGTAATGATCTTGATGACGTCATTTAAATTTTTAAATTAATTATTAATTTATTAACACCCAGGTGCACAACCTCGGGACCTAATCAATATCTGTGTGAAGTTTCATGTTTGTAACTGTTTCCATTTTAGACCTATGGCTGGAACACACACACACACACACACACACACACACACACACACACACACACACACGTCCTTTTATTATTATACATAGCAGGGAACCCGCCCTTGGTGCGGATAGAAAAAATATCCCGCGTTTTAACGAAAATATCACGACTTAACCTAACCAATCGTCAAGAGCGTACAGTTGACCTAACTGGGCATTCAATAATTTTACCATAGGTTTCGATATATACATTTTAACCTTTCAAAGGTTCCGTGCGATGATTCATCATTTCACGAAGGTTAAGCTTGTCGCCCCTCCTCTCGAGTTGGCCTGGTGAAGTAGTGAGTTGGTTTCTTGTACTCGCCACCTCATATAGCCAGGTACGCCCGGCTCATCTGGGATTGTTCTGAGCCAGGCGTCTAATCTTCTTTCCAAGATGTCCACTGCAACACTATTCGTGTGCCTTAGGTCTTTGGGCAGCTGATTAAACAGTTTTGGTCCTCTCACAACAAAACTATTTTCTTTCAGGGTTCAGTCTTCCTTTTCTACTTTCCACCGTTGTTTGGGGAGTTAAGGGGTTCAGAGTAAAATTAGGGACTAGTTTCTCCACTATTTTCCAAGTGTAAATGATGGTGTATCTCTCTCTTCAACTTTCCAGTGAATATACTGTAGGTTTAGTTCGCGTAACCTTTCCCAGTAATTTAGTTCTTTGCATCCATTGATCTTCGCTGTGAAGCTTCTCTGAATCCCTTCTAGCTGTCTAATGTCATCTTTTTTTATATGGGCATGTTAGGACCGAGCAGTATTCCAATTTGGGTATGATCAGTGTTTTCAGTAGAGGAATCATTATATTCCTATCCCTTCGTTTAAAGGTTCTCAGTATCTGCCCAGTTATTCTCTTTGCTCTGTTTACTGCTATCTTATTTTGTGTTTCAAATTTCGCGTCATCAGTCATTACAACCCCTAAATCTTTTGCTCTAGAATTTCTCTGAATTTCTTGTCCATTTGGGATATAATATTCCATGGATTTCAGGTCTTCTCTTTTTCCGTACCGTAAGAGTTGAAATTTCTCAGTGTTAAACTTCATATTGTTGTCTTCCGTCCACTTGTAGATTCTGTTCATGCCGGTTTGTAGAGATCCTATATCTTCTGGGTTTCTTATTTTTCTACTGATCTTTGTGTCATCGGCAAAGGATGTTTCTGTGCTGTTTCTGGTAACGTCCTCATCTATGTCAGTTAGTATGATTATGAAGAGTAGTGGAGCTAATACTGTTTCTTGTGGTACTGAGCTGAGGACCTCTGATTCTGATGAAGATACTCCTTGCACTGTAACGACTTTCCGCCGCTCACTAAGGAAATTATATACAGCAATCCCTCGCCAACCGCGGGGGTTACGTTCCTGAAAACCCACGTAGTTGGCAAAACCGCGGTTGGTAAAACTAAAGGCTTATGGGAAATAGGGGGTTAGGTTCCACGGCCGTGGTTGACACTCACTTTTTTCCTTAATTACGCATCCTATTCACTCAGTAAACATAAGAAATATGTACCTGTACAAACAAAACAACATTAATATATATTAACATTAACATGAACATTAACGAACAAAACAACATTAAATATTAATAGTGAATAAGAATACTTTTATTTACCTTTAATAATGATGGGATGACCTTCACCTCACTATCAACATCAACTCGACGCTTAGAGGCCATAATTACACTTATAAATGCAAATATAAACGAAATAATAAATGAATGCTGCGGTTAAGCAAAACTGTAGACCGCCGTAGCCAAAATGGTATACAGAAAATTTTGCGTGGATAATCGAAACCGCGGTTGGCAAGAGATTCCTGTATCCATTTCCCTACTTTTCCTGTTATTCCTGTATATTTCAGTTTATGTATTATGATTCCATGGTCACACTTATCGAACGCTCTGGCAATAATGTTGTAGTGTTCCATTAGTTGTGATAGGCATGATCTGCCTGACCGAAGCCCATGTTGGTTATCACTGAATTTTTTCTGAGTTTCCAAAACATCATAGATTTTCTGTCTAACTATTCTTTCAAATATTTCGGTGAGATGAGATGTAAGCGACACTGGCCTATAGTTTTTGGCCTCGGATCGATCTCCTCCTTTATATATTAGGACTATGTTCGCGCTCTTCAGGATGCCCGGTATTTCTCCCGTGTCTAGTGATCGCTTCCATATCCAATATAGGGGCTCAGCGATTGCATTCTTGCAGTTTTTGATCAGTGTGGCACAACATTTATCCGGTCCTGCCGCTGAGTGTGCTTTTAGTTTCCCTATAGCTTGTGTAATATCCGTGACACGACAATTGAGCGCAGGACAAATGAGCGCCGACAAATGAGCGCCGACAATTGAGCGCCAAGACAATTAAGCGCAAGACAAAAGAGCGCAAGACAATAGAGCGCCAAGACAATTGAGCTCAAAAACAAAAGAGCGCAAAACAATTGAGCGAGAGCAAGCAAATAAAAACTGGATAAAAGAAACAAAATAAGCTTGAACAAATATTTATTAAGGATGTTAAAAAAACAATATTTATTAGCACATTTCTTGCGATACGACCCACCCGTGGGTCATCACCTTCTTTTGTCTGGTGCGATTGACCCACGGGTGGGTCGTAATTAGAAAAATACATATTTTTTATTTTCGGCTATAAATGACCCGTTAAATATAAATATGAATGATTTATCTTTACAATGGATGACCAAAGGGTTGAAATTAGTAAAAATGAGTATTTTTAATATTTATTTTGTAAAAATCGATAGCAACTGGAGCTGAAAATTTGAATTTGAAAAAAATGCATTTCCGACCAGCTGTGAGGAAAAATAATAAAACAAATTACATTTTTGCTGTAAAAAACAAAATTAAAAATTGGTTTTATTAGTTTTTAAGGTTTATAAAATATTTTAAGGATGTTAAAAAAACAATATTTATTAAGGATGTTAAAAATAATGTAGTTAGGTTAGGTTAAGTTACTGTTTAGCGCAAAAACAAAAGAGCGCAAAACAATTGAGCGAGAGCAAGCAAATAAAAACTGGATAAAAGGTTAGGTTAGGTTAGGTTATTGTTTTGCGCAAAAACAAAAGAGCGCAAAACAATTGAGCGAGAGCAAGCAAATAAAAACTGGATAAAAGGTTAGGTTAGGTTAGGTTATTGGTTTGCGCAAAAACAAAAGAGCGCAAAACAATTGAGCGAGAGTAAGAAAATAAAAACTGGATAAAAGGTTAGGTTAGGTTAAGTTATTGTTTTGCGCAAAAACAAAAGAGCGCAAAACAATTGAGCGAGAGCAAGAAAATAAAAACTGGATAAAAGAAACAAAATAAGCTTGAACAAATATTTATTAAAGATGTTAAAAAAACAATATTTATTAAGGATGTTAAAAATAATGTAGTTAGGTTAGGTTAGGTTAGGTTATTGTTTTGCGCTCTATTGTCTTGCGCTCATTTGTCTTGCGCTTAATTGTCTTGGCGCTTAATTGTCGGCGCTCATTTGTCGGCGCTCATTTGTCCTGCGCTCATAAGTCGGGGTAGCGTAATATCATATGTCGTAAAGTCAGTTATATTTTCCCCTTGTAGTTCTTCAAAGAACGCGTTTCTATCGCATATCAATTTGTCAGTTTTTGGGATACTGAAACATGATTCGTACTGAGCTCTTAATAGTTCAAATACTTCTGTTAGATCATCAGATAAAGCACTGTTCTCGTTTTTCAAAGGTCCGATAGTCGCATGGTTTTTCGACTTTCTTTTTGCAAAATTATAGAAGTACTTTGAGTCAACCTTTATCGCTTCTCTAGCGTCGTCGTCTTTTTCTGTATGCTTCTCAATTAATTCCTCTATGACGTCATCGATACTCTGCAGTTTATCATTTAATATTTTCCTGATGTTATCTTTACAGATACTTAGTTTTGCAGTCACTCTTTTTCTCTTTCGGAACAATGACCTCTTTTGTCTCTCGAACCTGCTTCTCTTTCCTCTTTCTTGTATTTTTGGGACATGTCTTTCCACAATTTCCATTGTCTTCTCCTCTAAAGTCATTAACATCTCTTCCGTTGTCTTGGCCTCGAAAGTGGTTTTCTAATCTATTACTTCCATGCTGGATACAACATCTTCCCAGTTTATAGCTTTGGAGTGAAAATTAAAAATTTTGAATTTGCTTCTTTCTGTTGTGCGTGTTCTTTCCTTTCCTGTTGCCTTTATGTTGGTTGCTATTTCAATAATGTTGTGGTCCGATATTATAGTTGGGGATATTTCTACATTACCAATTAAGGTTGCTGTTGTTTGTGAATAATTACCAAATCTAGGCAGTTGTTTTTTCTTGTGTTTTCTGTTATTTCTTGTGGTAACATAAATTCATCAGCTAGAGCTAGTAACATTTTTACCTGCTCCTGGTCTTCTCGTGTGCCCCCTTTGTCCTGGTGTATACATATATTTTTTCCTATTCTTTTATATTTCGTGAATGGGAAATTAAAATCACCACAGAGAAAAATATTTGGGGTTGGAGAGTGTAGATCTTTTACCCACTTTCTTACCTCTGTAACGGAATCTGAAAATTTTGAGGTTGGCGTGTTTGGGGGTCTGTACATTACAATTAGTACCATATTTCATTTTTCAACTTTTGCTGCTACACATTCTACGTAGCTGTTTGAGGTACTTATAATCATTTCTGCTATATGCCTCTCACGTGCGTAAATAGCACATCCTCCTTTACGTCTCACTGTTCTGTCGGCTCGGAGGATGTTATAGTTGTCAATTTGTATTTCTTTTTTGTCAACATAGAACTCACAGTTTTCACAGTTCGCCTGGCAGTCCTTTAGATGAGTTTTCTGAGGCATGTAAAGTCCTCTCCGGCTTCTTGCATGAGTCCTTTCAGGTATAAAACTTTGTCGGGGGAATGATTTGATTTAAGGTCCTGAATGTTGGCTAAGATTATTTTCATTTTTTCTCTATCGTTTTCGCATACAGGTAGTTCCGATTCGTTTTCCAATGGTGGTACCGGTTTCGTTGCCTTGTGGTGTGGTCCTCCGAGAGGATTTTATCTTTGTCCCGATAACGCATGAAGTGTCTTTGTGCGTGCCTTCTGTCCGGCTCTCGGATTCCTATATTTGTCAGCTGACTTTGTATTTGCTGGATAGTATTTAGCAGCTGAATTGTGTTGGCTACGTCTAAAAAATTGGTACCCTTCTTTGATGTTCGTTTTTCCTGTTCACCTGTTGCGTTCCTTTGAGGGTGGTGGTGGTAACGGCATTTTTGTCCGTATTTGTACTTCCCATATCTTGCATAGGTGTTGCAGATAGTAAGATGGCGGAACTTGCACTTCTTTTCAAATTTGCAATATCCACTTGTGTAATATGTGTTACATAATGTGGGATGTGCATAGATACATTGTCCATCCCGATATCTGCAGGTGTATGTTAGATATGTTGTCTGGTCCAGTAGCCTTCGAATTCTTAATGTTTTTGATGATCTTGGTGGTCTGGTCTGTATTGAAGGGTGTAATGGTCGTGTCGAGTCTGTAGGTTTTCTTGTGTCTGGCTGTTTGTCTGTCTGCGTGTTTCTGGTTGTTGTCTCTGTTTAAGTGACTTATCTTTGCGTAGTGATTAACTAGAATGTTAGCTTGTTGTGTATATTTTGGGATATTATTTTGGCTGCGACAGATAGCCGCGTGTGAAGTGTGAATGCCGCTGTTAGAGTGGGCAATGCTGTTTATAGTCTTGTATAGCCTGGATGTATCCGTGGAGTGGTTTAGTGTTGTTATGAATTCCCTAAATGTTTCTGTTTGTTTTTCTTTGAGATTGTTAATGCAAAAAACTTCACTTTTTTCTACGTGAAGGTCAAAATATGATAATGAAAACCCACTCTAATTGACAGAGTTTATTTCCACAACAGTTTCGATGCCCACTGGCTGTTGTATCTGTTGTTTTATGACTCCTGTGTGTGGTGTTTGTATGTTATGTTTGAGGTTGTTACGTTGCCTTATGAGGTGGGCTATTTCTCTAGTGTAATTTGGGTTGTATTTCCTAATGTTGCCCTTGGGTATGTATTTGTTTGCATTATTGATGATCTGATTAAATGCCTTGAGTGTTGTATTGATGTTTATGATAGGTGTGCTGTTTAATGTGGTGAATTGTTCCTCAGTCTGTATTTTGAACTGTTCCCAATCAGCTTTCTTGTAATTTCTGTGTGTGTGTGCCTAAGGCTGTTGGGGCAGAGTGTAGAACGTGTTGTAATGATGATGGGCAGGTGGTCTGATGACAGTTGTTTTTCTGTTCTCCAGTGTGTATGTGTTGCTAGTGAGGGGGAACAGAACGCTATGTCTGGGGAGGAGTTTGAGTATCCTGCTTGATGTGGTATGTGTGTATGTTCTTCTGTATTGTTAAGAATGAAGAGGCTGTTTAGTTGTGTGGCTATGTTGGCGCCTCTGGTATTGCTTTGGTTGTGCAGGTACCAACTATAGTGTCTTTAGCGTTGAAGTCTCCTCATAAGATGACATTAGTGAGAGAGGCCAGATTGTGTAACTGTGGATTGTAATCCGTGTGTTGGTCAAGTTGGTGGCTCCGCCTCTGGGCATGGCTTGGTGTAGGAGCGAGTTGTTTTCTTATATATATATATATAATTATATATATATAATATATATATATATAATTACAGCTTTTATGAATTACAAATATGTGAGCGTTATTTGTTTACTTTGAGGCGATTACCTTACATTTGTGCGTTTAAAAGCAATTGAAAAGTGTGTTTCATTGATACGTTATAAAATTTAAGTGTCTCTGAATAAAAGCCAAAATAAATGGGATTAATTTTTTCTTGCAGGAATGAGTGGATTTATGTCTTCTGCATTTTCATCAATGGGAACGTTCTTCTCTCCCTGTGGATCACAAGCAACCTATGGCCCGCCATTAGTCCACTCCAAATAGCCTTTGGACAGTTGTTACCCAAAGTGTTATAATAAATAGTATTATCTGACAGAAATCTCTAAGGAAAGTGTTATTTTAGTTAATATTATTGCAATATTTATTTTAACAAATCATTTAAAAAGTGCCAAGATAAAATATAAAAATTGCAAATTACTTTATGTGAAACAAAGTAATGTATTTTTTCCTACAGTAGAACTCAATGACTGAAAATTAACCGTTCAATATGTAAATGAAACTCAAACTCAAAAGAAACATTGAGTGAAATCAGGAAACCAAACTTAACATGTGTCTCTTCTTGCTTCCGTGTTGTACCAAACGTTGTGTAAATAACCATTTTTAGCCCCTCAAAATACTATTTTTTTTGCCAAATTTTCACTTCCGATTTTAAGCAGAAATTTGATTTATTCGAGTTACGGTGGGTGCGGATGTGTAGTACATTCAGTACACATTAACCGTGAAAGTGATTATTAGGTGGAAGTTGTTACAAATGAAAAATTGATTTTCTGTGATTTTTTTTAAAAGGAAAATACAGTGAAGACATTTTGTATTGTATTTTTCAGTTCAGACTGCCTCAATAAAATAAGGTTCTGTATAGTCTTAAAACAAAGTCAATTTACTGTACTTTTATCTAATGTAAATATAAACAATATTTTGGTATTTCGCGTAAATTTACTTATAAAATTACCGTGAAGATGATCGCAGCAAGGAACTGTTCAGTTCCATCGAATTAATTAAGACATCAATTATTAATTTGACGGAACTGAGAGAATTCGCATCTTCACGATTTAATAAGTAAACTTTGATATTTAATTTTGTAAACTATTTGTGGGTCTATTCTCTACGTGTTGTCAATGTTTTACGAGCTGTAAATAGTTGTAAAATAATGCGCTGATTGAATTAATCAGTTTGTGACCATATCAGTTGTTGAATATTTTTTATCACGTGTTTATTTTATAAATTAATTAATTCTATAGAAATGCATAACTACTTTTATAAATAAGGAGAAGAGATCGAAACAGTGAAATGCTTAACGGACGTTGTTTCAATTGTTCTTAGTCGAATCGTTCAATTTATTATTTCGTGTCATAACTGTGACAGCAAATTATTCAGTGACGTTTCACGAAATTAGGCTTCACGGACGTGTTCACACTGACTCTCAATGTGATTATATAACGATTCATTTCATTAGTGACTCGTCAGATAATACGAATATAATCCAGCGCATAATAATAATAATAATAATAATAATAATAATAATGCAGTTGAATGAAAGGTTTTCTTAAATTGTTTTGTACATAAGAAAGATAATAAAAAATAACTTTTCTCGGAATAAGCAAACTAATTGCCTCACATCACACAAATATCATTCAAAAAATGTCCCTTTAGCGAAGAATTATTCGTTACTGTAGAGAGAAATTAAATTTTGAAAGCATTCATAATGGATCAACAGATTGGTGAGCGGCATTCAAGGGGGCTTATATAAGTCTCTGCTTATTATTGGATGAATAAAAAGCATTCCTAAACCGCGAATGAAAGACAATAAACGACATGTTCTATTTTAATCAAACGATAACATATCATACCTTTTTGCATTATTTTCTCCTTGTAGGCGATAAATTGTTTTTATATAACTATTTTTTACTTGTTTCCTATTCGCCATTTGTTGCATTATGTGAATTCCATTGTCTAGCAGTTATAATTTTTCCTGTACAAACATTGTTTTGACGCATATTTTCATTAGGTGTAAATTAAATTTATAATATTCTTCATATATTATTACCCTCGCCTCCTCACGATAATTTCAGTTCTGTAAAAGATGTACTTTCCACCCGCATAAACTTTCAAAAGAGTTACGTAATGAAGACTCCATAAACTTTCCTGATTTTTAAGAAATGCTGGTATAAACTTAGGGACAATTAAATAGGTGTTTACGGAAGCAATGCTCATATTTTGTGGGATCAGCGTAGAGTGAGGGGTGCTAATGTTGTCATTGAGAGTGTTTAATTATCTTTCCCGCGCGCGTGTGGTAGAAAGCTTTATCTTTTACGCTTCTTCTCTTTAAATCTCATTTACTCCCAACTTTTGACACTGACTTTTCGTTTATAAACATTTTTCTTCATATATAAGCGTACACACAGTTGAAAATCTGATTCACTCTCCTATTTGCGAAGGAACTGTCAATCGTGATGTTTAAAACATTCTTTTCAAACGCAGTCCTTTTAAAAATTGATGCTTCGAAGGATCAGAATGGCTGCCTGACTTCTCCTTCTAAGAGTATTCTAAAGGACGGAATAATGCTGCTGAACAAACGGATAAAGGAGAAGCATTCTGGCTGTACGACACGATCTGTCCACCTCAATCGTTACGCTTCTACTACATCTCATAACCACTGTTAGAGAGCTTTCATATTTCGATTTGGCGTGTATATATTCACCAACATGCACTCCGGTCAGGCAGATCATGCCTATCACAACTAATGGAACATTACAACAACATTATTGATGCACTTGAAAATAATGAAAACTATGATGTAATATACATAGACTTTGCCTAAGCGTTCGACAAGTGTGACCATGGAATCATAATACATAAACTGAAATATTGCGAGTAACAGGAAAAGTAGGGAAATGGATATATAATTTCCTTAGTAAGCAGCGGCAAGTCGTTCAACGAAGAACAGTATTAGCTCCATTACTCTTCATAATCATGCTAACTGACATAAATGAGGACGTTACCAGAGACAGTACAGTAACATCCTTTGCCGATGATACAAAGAGCAGTAGAAAAATAAGAAACCCACAGGATATAGGATCTCTACAGAACAAACCGACATGAACAGAATCTACAAGTGATCGGAAGACAACAATATGAAATTTAACACTGAGAAATTTCAACTCTTACGGTACGGAAAAAGAGAAGACCTAAAATCCATGGAATACTATATCCCAAATGGACAGGAAATTCAGAGAAATTCTAAAATCAAAAGATTTAGGAGTTGTAAAGAGTGATGATGCGAAATTTGAAACACGAAATAAGATAGCAGTAAACAGAGAAAAGAGAATAACCGGGCAGATACTGAGAACCTTTAAAGGAAGGGATAGGAATATAATGATTCCTCTATTGAAAACACTGATCATACCCAGTTTGGAATACTGTTCGATCCTAACATCCCCATATAAAAAAAGAAGACATTAGTCAGCTAGAAGGGATTCAGAGAAGCTTCACAGCCAAGATTAATGGGTGCAAAGAACTAAATTACTGGGAAAGGTTACGCGAATTAAATCTATATTCACTGGAAAGAAGGAGACACACACACCATTATTTACACTTGGAAAACAATGGAAAAACTAGCCCCTAATCTTACTCTGAACCCTATACCCTCCTAAACAACAGTGGAAAGTAGAAAAGGAAAATGTGTCGTGTTCCCAAATTAAAGGCGAGACAGGGAACATCCTTAACCCTGAAAGAAAATAGTTTTGTTGTGAGAGGACCAAGACTGTTTAACCAGCTGCCCAAAGAACTAAAGAACACGAGTGGTGTTATGGTTGACATCTTGAAAAGAAGATTAGACAGTTGACTCAGAACAATCCCCGATGAGCCGGGCGTACCTGGCTATGTGAAGTGGAGAGTACAAGAAACCAACTCTCTACTTCACCAGGCCAACTCGAGAGGAGGGGCGACAAGTTTGACCTTCGTGAAATGAGGCATCATCACACGGAACATTTAGAAGGTTGAAAGGTATATATATATATATATATATATATATATATATATATATATAAAATAAAAGTAATTATTATTATTACTATTTTTATTATTTAATGTATTTTTTAGAAATTTTCTCCAAATTTCTAAAAAAGATTTCTCAGAAATACATTAAATTATTAAATTAGAAACTGACCTTGAATTCATTATTATTATTATTATTATTATTATTATTATTATTATAAGTAGAAGAACTACAGTATTATTCTCGACTTGAATGACCGTGATGTTATACTGCAGATGCGAGAGGACTTCCTTTCGCGTCTCTCCTTCAGGGTTGCAGCAGCATTTCATTTGGCTATTATTCGTTCAATGAATTGATGATTGAAGTTGAAGTAAAAGGTCCTGTCAAACAGATCACAAAAGGAGAGAAATGCTGGAGACTATATGAAAAGTAAAGTACCAACAATCTTAAAACGAAAGACGGTGATTGGCTTTTGGTGGTTTTCCTCTTGGTGTTCCTGAGGCTTCCATCCTTCAGAATTCGATCTTGGTCATGAATTATGTGACCGAATCGTGGGCATGACGCTTACTTAATAAACGTACGTGTGATATCCTCTAATGTGGTCTGTGAAATAACTTCAATGTCTGCTTTGAGTGGTCAACAGGCAAGGGTATGTTAGTAGTAAACTATAACAAAAGTTCCGCTGAAAGAAATGAACTTGGAGATCTCAATAAATACGCGTCACGGGGAACGTATGGTGGGTAATAATACATTTAAAAGCGCTCGATTTACGTTAAATGTGTATTTCTTATAACTACTCTTTGGCAAGACTGCAGAAATGGGTGTAGCATTATGGTATCAAACAAATTTTAGATATTATCATGGCGGTCTTCAATTACAGCTTCATCGGACTCCGAAATTATGGGCAAATTTTCTTTTATGTTCTCCACTTCATAAGCGATACCAAACATTAAATGAATGTCGACATTTCCCTCAAATTAATGTAAGCAAATATTACAAAACTAAATATTTTTTAATAAATGAAATTTAATAATGATTTATAATAAATAATTGGAAGGATTTCAATAAATCAATGAAATTTACGTCATTTCTCAAATGTCAAAATAAGAAAAGAAAATTATGGAAAAATTAGGAAATAAAAATAAAGATATTCAGAGAAAACTAGAAATAAAAAATAATTTCACGAGAAACGAAGGTAAATAAACAGAAAATGCGCAGAATAAGAGAAAAAGCGAGAGAGAGAGAGAGAGAGAGAGAGAGAGAGAGAGAGAGAGTTGTCAGGAGTGTCGAGGGAAAAATCCCCTGAGGAAGAGCAAATTCCCACGAGGGTCGGCGAGAGGGAAACTGTATTAGGTAATAAGAGCGATCGAGGGGAGGCAGAAATATGGTTGGATTATGCAGTTTAGCTGAAGGGAAAACGTATAAACATATTATAGATAAATTTAAAATTTATAGAGATATGTCACAAAGTTATTTAGATATTTGTATTTTATACCTCTGCGTATGAATAGAGATTGGCTTTTTAGTCCATAATTGTGTATGGTAACATAGTAAGAGCGTAAAAAATTTTTTCTCGTAAAAAATGTAAAATGGATTTTAAAAATGAAATAAAATCTATGCATATGACATAGAGTCGACAAAGAAATATTGAAAATATAAGAAAAAACTAAATTTTAAACATCGTTCATATCTCATAAAGATTTTATTTAAATTTGAACTAGTGACAAACTCGAAATAAATATGGGATGCATAACCAACTAAAATAAGATATTTATTGAAAAAATCCAATTAAGAACTGAAACCGGATTACTGATACGAACCTCCTTGTCATAAACTTTTCCACATGAACACACCAACCATGTTATTCTGCGCAATGATCTAATGAATCTCTGTGCAGTTTTAATCTTAACCAATGGTAAATCGTTTTTATTTTATATATTTTATGGATCACTCGTTCATTTACGTACGCTCTCTCAGAATTTATGACGAACTTTCTTCTTAACATTATTAATCTCTCGTGATGAGTAAAAATTTCAGCCCGAGAAAACTCATAAACACCTTCCGTTTTAAGGCGTATAAACTTATTTCCATTTTCAGGGTTGCTTACTATGTCTGAAAACGTTAGGAGAGAAATCATAATGCCAAATATGTCATATCAAGGTAGTGAAAATCCATTTTGAGTGACTAGCAAGTAATTCAAAATAAAATCGAAGTCTGCCATTGGCTGAGTATGTCAACCGTCATTCTTTGGGGCCAGCCACTCAGCTCCCTTGGGACTCCCTTATCGGCCAGTAACTTGAGCTCTGATTGGTTGAGAGCGCCTCAGGAGAGCCACTCATATTGATCTTTAGGGAACGGTTGATGTCTTCCGAGAATGCAAAGTTTGTTGATACAAATTGGCGGCAAAAACACTCGTTTAACTAAATTTAAAGTGGTTATTGTAATTTAATTACTCTGTAACCTCGAACAAATACTTTATATTGTGTAGGGAATAACGACTATATTAATAATATTGCGAATATTATTGAATAAGAAGCATAACAAGCAGATTAACAAAGAAATAAACAAAAATTAACGAAAGAAGACAAAAATGCATTTGCATTTCTAAATATTTTGCTTTAGGGCGAGGGGACGGTCTTTAGTCAATTTAAAAAAAAATCAGCTTAGAATCTAATGCGCTCAAAATATATCTATCTATCTATTTATATTATGTATATAAGGTGAAAATAATTGGATTTTAAATGAATTCCATAAATAGATTACACAACGTAATTTTACACCTGTCCAACTCTTTAAAACCCGCTCAGAAGAACGCTTATGCCAGATTAACTATGTATCGATTAGGTGACCTTCGACACAGTAGGACCTCTTGCTACATGCCCTTCTCATTTCATCTCAGCCTTAAAGGGGACATCTTATTTACCTTTGAATCAAAGTCGGTCCCAAGAGATAAAATTCAACTCCGCAAGCGTGGCTGCACTTTACTGCAATATCAGTTTTGCAAGACTGCTGAATCAGATATGACAAAAGTTTGGCACAAACGGTTGAACAAAACGAAGAGAAAAAATTTCAAAGAAATTCTTTTTGTGTGTGTGTTGTGTGTGTGTGTGTGTGTGTGTGTGTGTGTGTTCACAGGATGAGAGTATGTGAGCGAGAAGATTGCATGTTTTATGGTCATGCATTACAGAAGTTAGAAATTGATTAAATTATTATATTATTCAAGTCTAATTAGTTTAAGTGGGAATATATTCCTAATGTATGCATAAATTTATATTCATAACGTTTAGCAGCCTTATTTTAGATTGTTTTCGAGCCATTATATTCGCTCGTAAGGGAAATATAAAATTTATGACGAACATACCATTGACCCCAAATTATTGAATTTCGAATCAGAAGGCTTTGCATTATGGGAGACTGAGCAAAGTAACGTGTTTGCCAAAAATACCTTTGATTTATTTATATATATATATATATATATATATATATATATATATATATATATCTATATATATGTGTGTGTGGTGTGTGTGTGTGTGTGTGTTGTCTGAAGATTCAGGAACCTATGAACATCGGTTCATACTGAAATGTTTGTTTCAGTATCCTTAGATTTATATATATATATATATATATATATATATATAACCTTTGGTTAGCTTCCGCCTGAATTGTTCATTCTGACGAAGGTCAAGCTTTTCACTCCACCTTAGACCTACAGTTTAACGTGGAATCCGAACCACGCCCCACCAGCAGCCCAGCGTCTTAACCACTAGACCACCCAGGGTACCCATTTATCTACCAACCACTTTCTTTATTGTGTGGAAGGATGAAAAACTGGGTTTTGCTGCGCGCCGGCTGCCGTCACCGGGTCTCGAACCCGGGGCCGATGGATTCGTAGTCAGCGACGTTAACCACTAGACCACCGAGGCGCATATATATATATATATATATATATATATATATATATATATTATTGGGGTTGTTTAACCTTCGCAACATCTAAGGTCATATGACGGAGGGGACCTACAGCTTTACGTGGGATCCGAACCACGGGTCGCTACATAATCTGGGCGCGGAGGACGGTCTCCCATCCAACTACTACCCACACACACACACACACACACACCTGGTAAACCTGGTAAAAATTCCGTGCGTCGGTCTCTTTTCACACGAAAGTCAAGCTGGTGGCCCCATCTCTAGGCTTGGCCTGATGGGGGAGCGAGTTGTTTTCTTGTGATCTCCATCACACATAACCAGGCACACCCGACTCATCTGATACCGTCCTGAGCCAGGCATTTAGTCTTCTTTTGAAGATTTCAAATTTGATCCCTGTGACGTTCCTGAGGTCTTTGGAAGCTGGTTAAAATGTCTTGGCCTCCCGACAACCACCAAGTTATTTTCCTATGGTGTTGAAGGTGTTTCGGAACACTACATAATGTATTTTAAATTTTAGAGCATTTATACTTTGATGGTTTTATCTTTAAGAAATGTAAGGACGCACAAAAGTGAAATTGTAAACCCTACAAATTCGCATTACGTTCTCAACTGAATGCACTTCAACTCAATGCTTTGAATCGTGAATAATTGTAAACAATTTTTTTACCGATACGACGATCTCTCAATCAAGAAATTAAATATAAACGATTTCAAAAACTTGTTGAAACTTGTTTGAAATACAAAAAAAAATATCGTAATTTATATAAGAAGACAAATTCGTTCGACGACTCTGATATTTTGGGAAAGTCAAAACGAAACGAAAAATGTCTTGAAGGAAAAGAGATGAAATTTGATCAAGTGGAAATCGGAATGATATGTTTTACAAATCGCGAGACTCCTTCGTTTCATCCCCGACAGATTAGACATGTTATGTTCCCGTTGCCAGTTTACTGTTCAGATCCACTTTCCACATTAAAAGGAAATGGTTGGTTTTCGTTTTATGTCTGACTTTATAATCCTCGTCGATGATATTCCAAGACTTTTCAGGTTCCTTATATCGGGGTTCCGAAGGTGTCGGTAACGGGGTGTTGTGTTCGTCTGCCTGACCAAGATGGCGACGAGCGATTGGCTGACGGTCTCCAAGGGCAACTTGCGTGTGGTGTGGGTGGCAGGGAGGATAATTCCTGCGAGGAGATGTTGCGAAGGATGAGGCAATTAAATGACAAGAAATCGCAGCCTTTAAGAGCGCGGCCGAAGCCTCTTCACGAGTAAATAAAGACTAAATTTACTCTGGAGTAGATTCGCCTTTTGAGCCTGTTCAGTTATCTTCAACGTCATCTACTTGCAAAGCGTCTCAGAGGGGACTTTATTGATCCACTGGGAACTAAGGCTCGCCTGGGGAGATTTTGCCCCCTCGGGACCCCTTTAGCGTTCCCCTTACTCTCCCTTCACTCTCCTTTGCCTCTCCCCCTTCCCTCAAATTCTTTCTTTCTCTCCCTCTCTCCCTCTTGTCTGGCCTTTCCCCTCTTTCTAAGATTGGAATGTAAACATACGAAGTGTAAAGCTTTCAAGCCTCTGAAGAACGTAAATGAATTTCAGAAATTTATTTCAACAACAACTAATGAGGTAAATACTAAATACTTTTAATGCACGCACACGCACACACACACACACACACACACACACACACACACACACACATATATATATATATATATTATATATATATATATATATATATATATATATTATATATATATATATATATTATAATAATAATAATAATAATAATAATAATAAAGAAAATTCATGCAAGAGAAAAGAATTAGTGAGGTGTCGTTAAATATTTATCACAATTTCATTTTTGTAGTACAGTAATAAAACATTGAAGAACGTCGATTCTTTAGTGTTGGTATTTGGGACATTATATTCAAACAACTGTCTTCCTGATCAGTTAAAATTATGAACGGTTGGTTGTTTGAATATAACTCCCGATGAAGCAATACTTAAATCAACGTGTGCAATGTTTAATTAGTACAATAATGAAGCTGTAATAAATATTTTGTTTAACGGCGCCTAAGTCAGCTCGTATCTACTATGCTGACTTACGATATGGCTTACATCTACCTTCTTTGTTTTTCTAGTCAGGCTCCATAGTGATACCGGTGGATTAAGGGCTGAATTAATAATTATTGATAACAGATACAGTAATTAGTGATGAGAGTTATGATATATTTGAAGGCATTTGAATGAATACGTAGGCCTGTATGTCGTGTGGGATTAGTCGAATAAAAAATCTTTGGTAGTGCAAAATGTGGAAGCCAAAACTCTTCAAAATTGATTAAACTTAATAAATTTTTATGTAAACGTGGACCGAGGCTTTGGTAAAATTCGGTTGCTTTTTTGCACCACTTTGATTGTAAGACATATTTTTATACTCTATCGAAATTAATTATAAGTAAGTAAGAGAACATTTTAATTTGTGATTAAAAAAAATGAGATAATTTGCGGATGTTATTCGATATCAGTAGCTATTTCATTGGACTAAATCAGTCGTCCTAGGTAAAGTACAATTTTCTTTAAATAAAACATTGAAATAAATAAGGTCCCTTAAGTAAACAGTGCATTAAGCGAAGACATAGACTTATTAACGTAATAAAATTAAAATAATTTCAATATACACACAAAATGAAAGAAAACTCTTTATTAATAAAATAAAAATATTACGACAATTTTCACGAGAAACAGAAATTTTAAACTATCTATTACAAACCTAGAGCAGATTGTACAGCACCCTACTCGTATCCCCGATCGCCTTGGAAATAGGTCCAACATTCTGGATTTATTTCTTACCTCTCATCCTTCTTCTTACCCTGTGAAACTGTTCTCTCCGTTGGGCTCCTCCGATCACAATCTTATATCTGTTTCCTGTCCTATCGCTCCAGTTCGGCCTTTGGATCCTCCCAAGAGGAGGCGCCTTTGGCACTTCGGCGCCGCTAATTGGGAGGCCCTTAGGCAGTACTTCTGTGATTTCCCATTGAATGATTACTGCTTCCGTGGCCGGGGCCCTTCTGGGTGTGCTGAGCGCATCACCGAGGTGATTCTCTCGGGCATGGAGGCGTATATTCCATATTCTATTCCTAATACTAATGCAAAAAAACCTTGGTTTAACTTTATTTGTTCTAATGCTATCCGCAACAGAGAGGAGGCTTTCAGAAGGTACCGTCGCCATCCAACTCCTGACTCTCACTCAGCTTATATTTCTGCCCGGAATCGTGTAAAATCTGTTCTTCGACTCGCCAAAAATTCCTTCAAACGACAAAAATGTGAAAATCTATCCAATTCTAATTCTTCTCGCCCTTTCTGGCATCTAGCTAAGAACCTCTTCAACAACTTTACTTCCTCTTCTTTCCCGTCTCTTTTCCATTCTAACGCCTCAGTTGCCGTCTCTTCTCCTGGCAAAGCTGAACTCTTCGCTCAAACTTTCGCTTACAATTCAACTCAGGACGATTCCGGTGCTGTTCCTCCATCTCCTTCCCTCTCTGACTTTATTATGTCTGAAATTAGAATCTCTTCTAAAGATGGTTTTTCTGCCCTATCTGGGCTCAACTCTAGGAAGGCGTATGGTCCTCATGGTGTTCCTCCTGTTGTTCTTAAGAACTGTGCTTCTGTGCTGACACCCTGTCTAGGCAAACTCTTTCGTCTTTGTCTCTTATTTGGTACTTTTCCTTCCCGCTGAAAGTTGCTTTCATTCAGCCTGTCCCAAAGAAGGGTAATCTCTCTCAATCTTCCAATTATCATCAAATTGCTTTGATTTCTTGCCTTTCCAAAGTTTTTGAATCTATCCTTGATAGGAAGATTCTTAAACACCTTTCTTCTCACAATCTTCTTTCAGATCGTCAGTATGGATTCCGCAAGCGATCTTCTTGCATATCTCTCTGACTCTTGGTCATCATCGTTTCGGGATTTCGGTGAAACTTTTGCTATTGCGCTAGATATATCAAACGCTTTTTATAGAGTCTGGCACAAATCTTTAATTTCGAAACTGTCCTCCTTCGGTTTTTATCCTTCTATCTGTGCCTTCATCTCTAATTTCCTTTCTGGCCGGTCTATAGCTGCAGTTGTAGATGGCCACTGTTCTTCTTCTAAAGCTATTGACAGTGGTATTCCTCAGGGTTCTGTCCTGTCACCCACTCTTTTCCTTTTATTTATTAATGATCTTTTAATTCGCACTTCCTGTCCTATTCACTCCTATGCCGATGATTCCACTCTTCACTTCTCCACCCGCTTCCTAAAGCGTCCCTCTCAACAGTCACTTCATGATTCGCGTAGTGCGGCTATGAAGCTCTCCTTTAAGGAGAGCATGCAGTACCAGACTTCCTACACTTTCTCATTCCTTTTCTGTCCAAGTATCTAATGCAAGGGTTAATCGGTATTTTCAGTCTTTCATCTACTCAAACGGTCAACTCTAGAACAAACGCAGAGTGTCCAGGCATCTCGAAAACCCCGGACCTTGATTTTAGCTATCTTCTTCTTCTATGGGAGGGGCGCTTTTGTGGACATTTGCCCTTCGCCCCACCTTTCTGCATAAAAAAACCATTTGGCCCTTAAACTTTTGGCTTTACTAGGCTCTGTAAACAGATACGAACGTACGAAACATTACGATTATCTGTAGTCACCATCCCTGTAAGGTTACGCATAACCAGTAAGAATTCTCACTTTGGATCTTTGATCCGTTTTATGGGATATAATTCTTATTTAGATCCAGAATCAGTTGCAGTCCGGTTTGGATTTCGGGGGGGGGGGGGATGTTCTAGATTTTGGGGGTTCTATCATAGCTTTCGCAATTTTTCTTCAGTATCACAATCAGAAACAAACGCAAATCCTTAACACTTTCTTAAATACTTTCTCGAGTAAAGAACAACGCTTCCTCGAAATGAAAATCGTCGAAGGATCAATTTATAAATGTAATTAAATCGAAATTAACGGCTTAAATTAGATCAACTTTGGGCTGGTCTGGTTAGGTTAGGTTAATTAAATAAGGATTTGATAATTTGATGCTTGGAGGATTTTTAATTTCATAAAAAATAAAGCCGCCAAGTCCCCCTCCCCCCCCCTTCTTTCTTGTTTATCTTTAAGATACGAGTGAAAGGCTTATTTATAGGCTGTAAATGTTTTCATTAGAGTTAAATTTAAATCTATGTTTTAGCTGTTATTAGGTACTCATCCATACAGGAAATTTTACTCAGGAAAAAAAAGTTAAAAAATGTATGCGCATTTTTTTCAATTAAAGGTATTAAACTAACAAATAATAATGGTGCTCTTTGACGGATTAGGCAAAAGCTTTTATTTTTGCGCAATAATGTACGCATCGACGACCATGGATGAATAATTGATGCGTAACTTGTAAACGAAATTTAGTGGAAAAAAAAACCCACTTAAATGCTTATGTGATGCGCATTTTCACTTGAACTTAATACCGTAAAAATTAACCAAGTCGTTAGAATGAATGAAACTAAATTTCCAACACATACACTCCTGTCTTCAATAATAAATGGATAATATATAAAACGTACTTTAAGAGAAATATTTCTCGACCACACAACGGCATCCTTACATCATAAAAACAACCCCCAAAAGATGTTCTGGCCTTTCTTCAGAAAATGACAAAATGTGAAGGAGCCTTTTTACTTTCATTCTTCTTACCATAACTTTGAATTTAATAATCCACCAAAATCCCCCCTCATATATCTCTTGGTTCTTCTCCTCCTCAGCTAACATTTTTCTACTTCATCTCTAGCTTTCATTGGTGAAAGTATTATTTTCCTTTAAAAGCATCGCTTACACGAAATCCATGAAGTCTGTTTGCATGAAATGCAAAGATAATCTACCCCTTCGTAAGTTGCGGTCTTTCATATTGTTTGCAAAAATTTTCACCGAGATTCGTTCCATTTTAATGTTCACTCATTACCGTTTTCTTTGATAAATACAAAAATTTAGAGAGCGACTCAAGTAAATGCAATAATTAACTTTTTCTTTGTGTGATGGAAAACAATAATTGTTCTGAAAATAATGAACTATATAATATTTTAAATATCTGGTAGAGTTGACCTATAGGCTTAGGTAAAATAGAATTTTGTTTAAAATATTAAATTAAATAAGGTCCTTTTATAAATAAATAATATATTAAATACAAAATATAAGATAGAAGCGTAGAGTAAACTAATAAATTTATTCGAAATCAGCGTTCTGTATATAAAACTCAGAAATCGATAAAGGACAAGTTAATTAAGGTATATGAAACCCTAAGTCGGTAGTAGGAGATTTAGAGAAGGAAGGCCAGGTTCTCCACCACAACTAAAATAATCCTTTGAGAGATGTAAGAATTCGGACACATGATAAGAGGGAGGAATGATAAGGAGAGGGAGGAAATATAAACATACAGATAATATAAGTAGTATGGTGGAGTTTCATTAGATTGCAAATGTTGCATGCAGCTGAAAGTTCAGTCGGGAATAACTTTGACACATTGCATAGTTGAAATGTTGCACCCTTTTCAGCCTCCTTTACATCTCATTATTCCCCTTACTTTTACGGTTGCTATGGTAACTAATTTATAATATATATATATATATATATATATATATATATATATATATATATACAAAGAGAGAGAGAGAGTTCACAAATGTAAGTAGACACTACGATGATTTTCTGGTACTTACGTATTAACGGGGGGGCCACCACATATTGATGATTGGTTAGGTTAAGTTGTAATATTTTCGTTCGTTGAAAATTTCTAATACATCATATTTTTTAAATAGCAATATTTTTAAAAATATTTACAATGATTTATATTTCAAATATTTACAATGATTTAATAATGTTACACATTAGAAACAACATTTTTGGTAGATCCCAAATTTTCATCATGAATAAGCCTAAAAAAATTAATTTTTTTCAGAAAATTGTATAAAAAAATATTTAAAAAAAATATTGCTATTTAAAAAATATGATGTATTAGAAATTTTCAACTAACGGAAATATTACAACTTAACCTAACCAATCATCAATATGTGGTGGCCACCCGTTAATACGTAAGTACCATTTTCTTTAACCTTATTAAAAAAGAATATAATTTGCTGAAACCAAGTTGTCAAGGTAAGGTAACCATCAAAGATAAATTAGTATTTCATAGTGCCTCAAGCAGAAGTCCCCGGGAATTGACAGATTTCACAAAAGGTCGAATAATTGAGCTTTGGGAAGCAGAGCCAAGTCAAAGGAGAGTTTCGCAAAGGTTTTGCATTCCATTATCAACAGTTAACAGAATCATTTTACACTTCAAGAATATCCAGAAAACAACAGCCGCTGATCGTTCTGGCTGTGCAGGTCCATCTGAAAGAATTGGCTGTTCAAGTTATTCTAGAACTACCAGACGATATCTTCACGACATGGGCTGGACTACTATTGCAGAGCAGCCAGAGGGAAGCCCATGCTCACCCTCGCAATATTGTCCATCGGAAGCAGTGAGCAGCATCGATGGTCGAACATGATTCTGTTTAGTTGAATACCATAATCTTCTCGGATGAAACGTCCACCCATGAAACTTTTTCTGGGGCATCTGCAAGCTACGATAAAATGGAGGAGAAAATACAAAGAAACTATTAATTTTGCCTGATATGCAAATATACTGGAAGAGGGGTTGCTGATCATTTATTCCAATAAAAATGTATCTCCACACCAGGGCCGTTTCCTGGCATAAGCAGACTAAGCGGCAGCTTAGGACCCCGCTGCTACTAGGGGCCTCTAGACAGGCTCCCAGGTCATAGCTCAGTGGACAAGAATAGGAATATAGCTGAAGTTATTATTAATATTATTGTTATTATTATTATTATTAATATCCTTATTATTATTATTGTATTAATTAAAGTTTTTGTATGAGACAAATGTGATAAAACGGAGACAAACGAAACGTTTTGGTCGTTATGTGTAAATAACTATTGTGAGATCTTATTTCTATATTATTTAACTTTATTCTTACTATATGCTTATATTTTCCTAAATACTTAATTTTTCTAGTATTGTAAAACATTATTTCACTAATTTACTAATTATTAAGAGATTTTGTAACACTTTAAAACCTAGGATTATTTTCATTATGTTTTCAAGTTTATTAATTCTTTTCTCATCTTTTTCAGATAATGTGAATTTTGTTGGTTAAAACCTAAATGGTCTGATTATTTGAATGTATTTGATTAACGTTACAATTATAACAATTATTATTATTATTATTATTATTATTATTATTATTATTATTATTATTTAGCAGATTAGTTGTGGCTAACTAGATGTGACTTCGTGCATCTTGGAAAATGAAACGACATTATCCATCAGGAGCTGAAAAACGGAAAAAGAAGAAAATAGAGGAGGAGAAGCTTTCCAGTAGCACAGGTGAGATGTGCCACTTGTATATTCTTATGATTACAGTTCAGGCAACTAGGTTAGGTAGACCATCAAGCTAGGCAAGTGCTCAGGAATCGTGTAGAGTAAGCTAGTCTCTGTAATATTTATAATATTTCGAAATGTGAAATTTAATGGATCACATCACCTCAAATTCTGTTCACACAGGTCAATTACACTGTGTAACACTGAGTCTGTTTATATAGAATTTTTTATGTTTTTATATGCATTTGTGGGCGCTGAGTCCAAATCTGGCCTTGGTTTGTGTGTATCATCAATGGTTTCAGAGACAATCCATTTTTCATGTTTTACCAGTATAATGTTATTATGGGCGCAGCAATATCAGAATAATCAGGAATTGTTGAGAACAATCCGGATGTTCGTTGGCAGTTTCTTGCTCTAGAAATTGCCCGAAACTTCCACTGTGCTATATAAAGAAGAGCGCAGAGTCTGAGAAGTCAGTAAGTGTGAGCACACAAAGAAAGCAGGTTGTTTGTCTGATGGTTACCAGCACTGAGGTACTGTGTTTCTGTGCTTCTCTGTGCTGACGATTTGAGTGTTATCGATCCTTTTTTATTGCGAACATTATTTCAGTGTTGTGAATACATCTTTTTTCTGGAATCTACAATCTGTTGCAGATTTAATAACTCTTCTCTCTATATCTGCAGGTTATGATTAATGTAGTACAGTTTGGTAAAGAGAATGTCAACTAGAGCTTGTAAACACTCGCCGGATATATTCTGCTACGTTTGTGGGTATTACATAGGCCCCAAGCAAGTATCGCACAAGATTGTGAAAGGCACCAAGTTCTGGATCGCGTATCGGCTCTATTTTGGTATGCCTATGGGTGACCAAGATAAACCCTGGGCACCCCGTGTAATCTGTGGAAGCTGCCGCTCCACACTTGAAGGGTGGCTGCGGGGAGTAGGCAAGGCAATGCCCTTTGCGGTACCCAGAATATGGAGAGAACCAAAGAGCCACCACGACGATTGCTACTACTGCATGGTAGATGTTTCTAAATACAGGAAAGTTAAAGGAAGGCAGACTCTTCAGTATCCAAGCATAGCGTCGTCCATAGCTCCTGTACCACATGGCGAAGGTCTTCCAATACCACGTCCACCAGAACAGGTATCTATCCATTACTTTACCTTCTGTATTTACAGACTGTGGGTCATTATGTGTCGATTTTTCTTAGTGCTGATGCTCTTCTACATATATAGCTATGCCTATATTTTGTTTCTTTGCTTTGCAGGTTGAAAATGAGGATGCAGCTAGTTCATCTGAGATTTCGGCTGGTGAGGACAGTCATGATGAAGCATATACAGTAACTTTCAGTACGAACCCTCACTTTCCAAATCAGAGGAAATTGGACGACTTAATTAGAGATTTGGGTCTGACGAAATCAGGGTCTGAGCTTCGGTGGCCGGTATATTCCCCCACGGTATATTCCACCACGGTAAATTCCACCAGGTAAATTCCACCAATGGTAAATTCCACCAAAGTAAATTCCACCAGGTAAATTCCACCAATGGTAAATTCCACCAGGTAAATTCCACCCCAAATTATTTAAAATAAAATATGATTTAAATAAGTAAAATGTAAATATTTTATTCATATGGGTACAAATAGAAGAATACAACGAATATTACAATAATTTATGGTGCTCTTCCAATATGTGCTCTACCGCGAAATTTACATTCCAATACGTGATCTACCTTAGATTATTCGGATTAGCAGCAGGTACGTTAGTTAGCCTTATAAGGCTAACTAACGAAAATATCACGACTTAACCTAACCAATCGTCAAGGGCGTATAGTTGACCTAACGATTGGTTAGGTTAAGTCATGATATTTTCGTTAGTGCTAATCCGAATAATCTAAGGTAATATTTACATTTTACTTATTTAAATCATATTTAAGTAATGTAAGTAAAATGTAAATATTACCTTAGATTATTCGGATTAGCACTAACGAAAATATCATGACTTAACCTAACCAATCGTTAGGTCAACTATACGCCCTTGACGATTGGTTAGGTTAAGTCGTGATATTTTCGTTAGTTAGCCTTATAAGGCTAACTAACGTACCTGCTGCTAATCCGAATAATCTAAGGTAGATCACGTATTGGAATGTAAATTTCGCGGTAGAGCACATATTGGAAGAGCACCATAAATTATTCTAATATTCGTTGTATTCTTCTATTTGTACCCATAGGAATAAAATATTTACATTTTACTTATTTAAATCATATTTTATTTTAAATAAATTGGGGTGGAATTTACCTGGTGGAATTTACCATTGGTGGAATTTACCTGGTGGAATTTACTTTGGTGGAATTTACCATTGGTGGAATTTACCTGGTGGAATTTACCGTGGTGGAATTTTCCGCGGTGGAATTTACCTAGAACCCTGAGCTTCTGACCTCCAGACTCAAAGAGTGGAATTTGCTTGGAGAAGACTGCAAGAGCACTGTATACCGAAAGCGGCATGAAGAGTTTGCAAGGTTCTACGATGTCAATGGCTCTCTCTGTTATTGCAGCGAGGTTAATGGTCTATTCACAGCTATTGCGTTAACACATATACCCTCAGAGTGGCGCCTGTTTATTGACAGTTCAACTCAGAGTTTAAAAGCTGTTCTACTCCACAATGGGAACAAATATCCATCTATACCAGTTGCACATTCTGTTCAAATGAAAGAGGACTATGAAAATGTCAAACAACTGCTCACTCAAATCAGGTATGAACAATATAACTGGGACGTGTGTGGTGATTTCAAAATGATTGGTTTCCTGTTAGGTTTACAAGGAGGGTTTACTAAATATTCATGTTTTCTTTGCCTGTGGGATAGCAGGGCTTCAACTGAGCACTATAAAACAGTTCAGTGGCCTCCACGTGAAGGACTGCAACCAGGAAAGTACAATGTACTCAGGGAACCTCTTGTGAAGCCTGACATAGTTCTGCTACCACCTCTCCATATTAAGTTGGGTCTAATTAAGCAGTTTGTAACTGCGTTAGATTTTGGAGGGGAAGTTTTCCAACAGATTCGGGTCATGTTCCCTAAACTCTCTGAGGCCAAAGTCAAGGCGCTGTTGAATTCAAAGAACCTTGAAGCCAAGATGACTCCGATCGAAAAAGAGGCTTGGTGTGCTTTCCGTGATGTGGTTCGTGGGTTTTTAGGCAACCATAAAGCACCAAACTATAAGGAGTTAGTGTCAAACTTGATTAAGTGCTATGGCAAAATGGGGTGCCGTATGTCTTTAAAATTACACTCTCTGCATTCACATCTAGACTTTTTTCGTGATAACCTGGGCGATGTGAGTGAAGAACATGGCGAAAGATTCCATCAAGATATTCAAACGATGGAGAAAAGGTACCAGGGCCATTGGGATGCTTCCATGATGGGAGACTACGTATGGTCGCTGATCAGAAAGGATAAGAATGTTCATACGCGGAAGTCGCGTTCTTCAGTGCATTTTTAAGGAACGCACACTGCATAACGAGGCTTGTTATTCTCTTATCGGTTCTCCTCATGATATATATTATATCCTTTGCACCATTTTGGGTTTGTCAAACAATTTTGGCTCAATAAACATTAATTTCCAATAGTGTTTTTATTTTCAGAAAATATTTATGTTAGCCTTCTTTATATACTTTGCCATATGAAAAGTGTGATAACCTATATTTTTGAAACGGTTGATGATAGAGCAAAACCAATATCATTTTTGGAATCAGCGCCCCGAAATCATTAAGAAACGACAGAAAAATCACAATAAACAGAAAATGTTTCAAATTTTGTTACCCAGTGTTATCAAACAAGATAAGAAAGAGTATTTTAGCAAAAATTAACAGAATATGTAATGTTATGTTCTTCTCAGGAGCACGACTGAAATATTTGGAAAAGCCATCTTCAGCAAAGCCTGATAAGCATCATGAGCCAACAGCAGGACCATCCTCTATGCAACCTCAAACATCAGTAGAAGTAGAGCCTGATGAACCAACAAGTGGCCCATCTTCTGTTCAGCTTCAAACACCACACACAGGCATTTCTAATGAGCAACAAGAACCAAGATCTGATCCACCGCTTGATCCGTATGACTGGCCAGTTATCCTGTCAGATGCCTTGAAGACAGATCTGGTGTCTCGAGGACCATTTCAAATCAGTCCAGATTTCACATTCCCTAAAAGAGAGGGCGGTAGAAGCGTTCATCACCATTACATGTACAGAACATTAATTAATGGGGAAAAAATAATGCGAAGCTGGCTGATGTACTCTAGAAGGAATGATGCTCTTTATTGCTTCTGCTGCAAGTTGTTTTCAAGGAAGTCGTACAAACTAATTACGGATGGACTTTCAGACTGGATAAACGTTGGTTCGCTTCTGAAAGGCCATGAAAATAGTTCAGAACATGCAGATAACATGGCAACATGGAAGGATCTGGAACTGCGGCTAAAAACTGGGAGGACCATTGACCAAACTGAAATGTCATTAATGGAGGTAGAGCGAAGACGCTGGCGAGATGTTCTCACACGTCTTGTAAGTATAATCCAATCACTGGCAGAGAGAAACCTTGCTTTCAGGGGGTCTTCCTCTACATTGTACAATCGAGACAATGGCAACTTCTTGAAGGAGGTTGAGCTGCTTGCCAAATTTGATCCAGTGATGAAACAACACATCAGCAGAGTCGAAAGTGGCCAATATAGTCATTCAAGTTACCTAGGAAACATCATTCAAAATGAGCTCATTGGGTCCATTAGTGGGAAGATCTTGGATGCCATTGTTGCAGAAATAAAACAAGCTAAATATTACTCACTCATTTTAGACTGCACTCCAGACATAAGCCACCAAGAAGATGTCGATTATTATCAGAACTGTTAAAATGGGTGAAGTACCAGAAATAAAAGAATACTTCTTGGGCTTTCTTGAGGCTTCAGAAAGTACAGGCCTGGGTTTATCAGTTCTGATTCTGAAGAGACTAGATGAACTGAATATTCACTTTGATGACTGCAGAGGACAGTCATATGACAACGGAGCGAACATGAAGGGCAAGAACAAAGGTGTTCAGGCAAGGTTATTAGAGAAGAATGTCGTGCACTCTATGTTCCATGTGGGGCACACTCTGAATCTTGTAGTGGCTGATGCAGCTAAAGCTTCCACAGATGCCATCAGCTTCTTTGGCAACGTACAAAAATTGTACAACCTTTTTGCAGCAGCACTACAGAGATGGACAATCCTAAAGAAGCACGTGAACATAACACTCAAGTCTTGGAGTGAAACCAGGTGGGAGAGCCGGCTTAAGAGCATTGAGGCTGTGCGATACCAGAGCCACAACATCAGAGAGGCCCTGTTGGAAGTCAGAAACAATGCCACAGATGCCATAGCCAGGACTGAAGCACAAGCACTTGCAGAGGAGGTAGGGTCTTATCGCTTTCAGATTTGCACAGTAGTATGGTATGACATTCTTCATGCAGTTAACCATGTGAGCAAACTTCTGCAGTCTCCTACAATGCAGTTTGATGTGGCAGTCAACCTCCTCACAAAAACAAAAGACCACTCACCAGCTACAGAAACACAGGTTTTGTTGCAGCACAAGTCGTAGCTAGGGACATATGTGAGGAAATGAATGTGGAGGCTGTGCTGAAGGAGAAGAGGCTCAGATCCACAAAAAAGCACTTTGCTTACGAAGCTCCTGACGAACCATTTACAGAAGCCTTAAAGAGGCTGGAAGTCAAATTTTTCAATGTGGTGGTGGATTGTGCCATCGGGTCAATAAATGAGAGATTCAAAACATTAGATGATGTGAGGGACATATTTGGGTTCTCCTAAACTTCACCACAATGAACAAGGAAGACTTGTCCTGCAAGTGTGAAAAGCTCTCTAAGATACTGAGCTCTGGAGCTGACTCTGACATTGATGGAAGAGAACTGGCCCTCGAAATTAAGAACTTGCCGACTTTACCTTCACACAACATGACTGCATTGGAGCTTCTCTCCTTCATTCATCAGAAGCAACTGGAGGAACTATACCCCAATCTCTGGGTTGCACTAAGAATTGCCTGCACTCTACCTGTGACAGTAGCGTCAGCCGAGAGGAGCTTCTCTAAGATGAAGCTAATCAAGAACTACCTCAGATCATCAATGGGGCAGGATCGCCTCAGTGGCCTTGGCATCATAAGCATCAACCAGGACGTTGGCAGGGAGATTTCATATGATGATGTTATTGATGATTTCGCCCAGAAAAAATCTAGGAGGCAAAAATTTTGAAGATACAAACTGTTCTGTATAACTGTTAGCTATTACACGATTGTATCGTAGAGTTAGTAATTGTTTGGTAGTTGATAATTTCATTATTTTTTATACATAGTTCTGTGTCATTTATTCTAAATAATGTATAAGCTAATTTTCAGGAATTTCATGAAGAGTATTTTTTCTGTTTGTCTTCTAAAAGTACATATTTGTTGTTTTAGACATAAATGCTTCATTAAAATTGTTTCATAATTGTTTTTTATTAACACAGCCATTTTTTATATGTGTGTGCTGAGGTGATGTAGTAAGGCGTGAGTTGGTGGATGGAGGGGTGGGGCCTCAAATGGGTACTGCTTAGGGCCCCCTAATGGCTAGAAACGGCCCTGCTCCTCACCAAAATGTATTTATGGAAGATGGTGCCCCAGCTCATACCGCTCATGCTGCACAGAGGTAATAATGACAGTTATGGAATTGAGCGTCTTTCATGACTATATCAATCCTCGGATATGAATCCAATGGAACACGTGTGGTACATGCTACATAGGTCATTAAAAAAGTGGCAACCACAGCCTAGATCTAAGAAAAGCCTCGTCAATCCCATAAAAGAGGAATGGGCCGGAATAAGTGTGTTAGCATTACATAATGCAAAGAGGAAAACACGATTCTAAATATATTGATTCCATAATTTCTTTATTATTTATTGGCTTTTATTATCAAATAAAAAAATTTGGAAAACCAAAGTTTTTCGGGAACGAAACCTTTTTCGTGTTGCGCGTTTTTATTATTATTATTATTATATATATATATATATATATATATATATATATATATATATATATAATATATATATATATATATATATATATATATACACACTAAGAGAGAGAGAGAGAGAGAGAGAGGGAGAGAGAGAGATATTGACAAAAGTAAGAGAGAGAGAGAGAGAGAGAGAGAGAGAGAGAGAGAGAGAGAGAGAGAGATATTGACAAAAGTAAATAGACAACTTTGGTTCAAAAATTTTTGATGTGGTTGTAAAGGTCAATAATAAAGAAATGAGATCCAATATGCCCCAAATAGAGTGGAAAACAGTTTTTGAGTATAAAAACAATCGAAGAAATGCTAACAACCTTTTAAGTCACTTAAACAGAGACAACAACCAGAAACACGCAGACAGACAAACAGCCAGACACAAGAAAACCTACAGACTCGACACGACCATTACACCCTTCAATACAGACCAGACCACCAAGATCATCAAAAACATTAAGAATTCGAAGGCTACTGGACCAGACAACATATCTAACATACACCTTAAACACTTGGGCCCACAAGGAATACTAGCTCTCACAAATATCAGCACATATTCATACCAACACTGTATTATTCCTGACATGTGGAAACAAGGTAAAATTATTACACTACTCAAACCAAACAAAAATCCAACAGAACCAGTTTCCTATAGACCCATTACTTTACTATGCACACCTTCCAAAGTAACAGAAAGACTAATCTTACAAATCACCAACCCACACATACCACTATCACCTACTCAACATGGATTCAGACCTCACCACTCAACCACTCAACTACTCACTAACCTCACGCAGCACATCATGGATGGCATCAACTCCAGAAGACCAGCTCAACGTACACTATTAGCAACAATAGACATTAGTAAAGCATTTGATGCTATCCCACGCTTCCCTCTCATAAACAAAATACTCAACACAAACATGCAAAATAACACCAAAAGGTGGCTGAGCAACTATCTCTCAGGAAGATACTCACATGTCACATTTAATGGCAAGTCATCCAAAAACAAGCTTTTTCCGAACGGGGATCCTCAAGGCTCTGTTCTCTCACCAACACTCTTCAACTTATACAATACATGCATGACATTCCAACACCCATAGATAACAAGCTTACCTTATCATCATATGCAGATGATATCACTCTAACATCCACCCACAACAACATCGACACCGCTACAAATAACCTTCAAACATACATAAACAGTATACAAGACTGGCTCACACACAATAGACTCAAAGTAGCGCCCACAAAATCAACCATCACCTTGCTTACAAGCAACACAAAAGAACACCAGGTAATTCCACAGCTTACATTAAACAACATCAACATTCCACACACTCACAGAACCAAAATACTTGGTGTCACATACAACACATCATTATCTTTTGCAAACCACATTCAGGACATTAAAACCAAATGTACGTCAAGACTTAACACGCTTAGGGTACTAACAGGCACAAACTTTGGACACCAGCAGGAAACAACATCACTCATATACAAACAATATATTCGCTCAGTTATGGGCTATGCTAGCCCATGCTGGGCACCCATTATTTCAAATACACACATAAACACCTTACAAACAATACAAAACAACGCACTTCGTATCATTACAGGATGCACTCAAACAACACCAATAGAACACCTGCACACAGAAACAAACATACTAAAAGTTAGGGAACATTTAGACATGAGGGGAACACAATTCATGGCAGCAGCGACAACTAACCCACAACACCCTTGCCACTACATGTACAATCATGCACCAACACCTCGCACCATTAAACAGCATAGGGGAGAGCAAGGAGCCTTGTCTCACCCCGCAAGAGGAGCCAAAACACTCGGATAGTACATTGCCCCACCTAACGGTGAAAGATTGGTGGGAATACTAAAATTTCAATACGTTTAATATGTACATGGGAACCTTCCTGTCTTCCAGTTTTTCAAATAAAATATTGTGGTTTACCCTATCATATGCCTTATTTATATCCTGGAAACAGCTATAAATAGTTGAATTACTGTCAATGTATGTAGATATTGTTTCTTTAAGTACATAGATACACAGGTCAGTTGAGTGGGACCTTTTAAAGCCAAACTGATTAGATGTCCATAGGAAATCATTTAATTGGAGTAACAAGATTTTTTCTAGTAGTTTCGAGAAGCAGGAAGCGACAGCAATAGGTCCGTAATTATTGCTGGACAGAATGTCTCCGTACTTATTTTTGACCAGGGGCAAGATATATACCCTCATGAACTCTGCAGGGATATAGCTATGAGCAAGCATGGCTGATAGGAGCAATGATATATCCAGACAAACTACGTCATTTGCATATTTTAAGTGCTCATTCGATAAGTCATCTACCCCTGACGCAGAACCAGGCTTTAACTCTTTAATTAACCTCTTTACTTCAGAAAATGATATCAAAGTATTTTCCCTTGTCCCTCCCACAATCGTTTCGCTGCAATCTATCTTAAGATTATCCCTACTCACACTGTTAAGAATGTTAGAGTAGTGGTTTTTCCACAGCTTTGCAATTTCATACTCCCCCGACACCCCATCGATTGTCGGAGGGAGGACATTTTTTATACCCGTTTGATTCTTAACAAATTTCCAAAATTTGTTATTATCGTTATTTATGCGATCTTCACAGGCTTTTGATGCTCGAATAGACTCTTCTTCCTGTTTACATCGCCCTATGGCCGCCTTATACTGACCTCGACTTCTACACATATTCATGTATACTGGTCCTAATCTGGGTCTACCATGAAAGCACCACAAATCATAGGCGTCTTTCGATTCCCTCTTCAGGGGGGCAATAAAATCATTCCATCCAGGAATAATCTTAGTATGATAGTTGTAAGATTTAATCAGGGGGCTTCCTGCTTCTCTTAACAGGGATATTATCTTACTATAATACCTATCTATGAGTTTACAGTGAGAATCATTTGAGCAAGGATTATTACAGGCAAGGTGCAAAATTTCTAAATTATTAAAGAGGTGACTTGTTCTGTCTTTGTATTCTATTCTCTGCTGCATATTAACATTGGACCAATCGACGCGATTATTCTTACCTATTGAGTTCTTGTTAACCTTTTACGGACGAGTCCGCAGCATATGCGGTCACTCTTGTTACCAGAACGTATAGGTTTTATTGTTATTTAAAACTAAATATTTTAGTAACTAGTCACTGAAATGATACACATTTTGTGTTCCTTTCTCGACAACTAAATGACATCTATATATAAACACGTAGAAACATTTATAGAAACGAGGCATTGTAGTACAATTCATATTATTATTTCTGGCGGCCCTTAAGGTACCATCCATCGTTAAAGGGTTAAGTCGTGTTGCGCATAAATTGGTAACGTTAATTAATATTTCTAATGGTCTATAATCAGAGAGAAGGAAATCATGCAGAATGTGAACTCTAACAATTCGATCCTTTAGATTATTACTAGTGAGACAATGATCAATCCACCTGGTGGTACCACTCATATCACTAACGTATGTAAAATTAGCACTGGCTACCCCTAATACATCTACATCACTTATCATATATTATACTTAAATTGGCCGACTCGCAAATGTTACCCAATTCTACAAAGAATTCCGAGTTCACATGTGCGTTAAAGTCCCCCATTATTATACAGGGCCATTCAAAATAATTCACCTGATTTCAAATGAGAATATTTTTTAATGTTACAAATACAGAGTGATTTGTGTTACATCAACCAAAAGAAAAACTGTCTAAATTTTGTCTCTCACCTCATAAATGCTCTATGTGACTTCCCCTAGTTACACGAGCAACGTCGACACGATAGTCGAATTCCTCCCATACTCGCTCCAGCATGTCCGTTGTCACTGACTCTACGGCAGTAACAATGCGAGTTCGGAGCTCATCCAAAGATGTGGGCAACGGTGGCACGTACACAGTATCCTTAACGTACCCCCAAAGGAAGAAGTCGCACGGTGTAAGATCACGCTGCACTGTGACTACCGATTTACAGCTCGAAAACTGCAACACACAAAACGCCTTCTGCTGTGCGGACGCCATTTTCACACTGACTGTTTGTTGCTAGGCTAGGCCACGGCGTGACTTTGGAGCCCTCTCGCGGTGATCTTGTAAAACTCAGCGATTTCCTCTTTCATGTGGTGTATGCCCAGTTGATGCATGGTTGATAGGTACGGAAGTATTCTCAGTTGAAATCGGATGAATCAATTTAAATAGCCCTGTACAGTGAGAATATTTGGGGTTATCTGATAATGACTTAATTTTGTACAGCAAATCAATGTATTCATCTAGATTACTGCCGTTTTTGTATGGTAAATAGCAGTTTACAATTATAATATACTGTACCTGGAGCAAGTGTAGTTTACGTCCCCCTGTGGTGCCTAGTGTAGTTTACGTCCCCCTGTGGTGCCTAGTGTAGTTTACGTTCCCCAACTTTGACCTAGTGTAGTTTGTGTCCCCTTTTGCGTCAGGAGGACGTAAACTACACTTGCTCCCTGTACCTTACTTCAATCCGTGTATATATTAGTGTATATATATGTAGTAATAATGTGAGTATGTGTGTGTATAATATGTGTTTCTGTGCATGCATTACTAATGTAAAATGTTTGAATTGAATAACATATGATTCGTCTGTTCTCTTATCCAATTGAAAACATTTGTTATTACTAGTGTTACCATATCTAATTATTACCGTTCGATTTCACACAGTAAGCCCACCATTTTCCGCCAAGAGCCGTTTTCTGTATTTGCGTTCTTACAGATTATACAAGTACCAAAGGACTACTTATTGACTACAAACAGCATACGGGAAACCATTTATAAATCTGGGAGTTCGTAATTGGAATTACCTGTTTGACAAAGATTTTATGCCACCTTATGCGAACTAATCACTGAACATTAGGGTGGAGCGATTTCCCTGATTTTTGAAATGACATTAGTAATAGTGCGGAAAATGTGACAAAACCGTTTTTCTCTAAGACAATATCTTCAGGTGCCAATATGCCAATGAATTTCCAATAAAAACTTAAAACCTCTTTATTTTGACAAAAAATTATATACAGCGACTCCGTAAATAAACAAATTTATATGTAATAGTACCCCACACATGGTAACGATTGGCATATTGACGCCAATCGCCATAAAATCATCACGCCAATCACCTACGTGTGTGGCCAGCATAACACAGTGTGTTAGTGTTAGACCAGCTGTTTCCGCGGTAAGGTGTTACGCTCTGTCCGCTTGCGCAATCACATCAGATCCTTTCACTATTTAATATTTGATGTTGCATTTCAGCACATTCTCTTACATTTTTGTGATCTTGTTTTTATAAATTTGGATTCTATATTATAAATCTTGTATAGTAAAAGATTTATAATCAGGTCAGACATGGCAACTAAAAGAATGCCTCGGCAGTCAAGAACAACGGACTGTCACATATTTGGCAATGGAGAAGAACTGAGTTATCGTGTTCTACCAACATTTGAGGGTGTTATGAAATGCTATATATATGAAAGAAGACGACTGAAAGAAGAGTTAAACAATAAAGATCCTTCTGTTCATGAAATATCATCGGCGGTTGCAGAAAACTTAATTTCATTATACAATAAAGCATCAATTCCAACTGTATCCTTCAACCGCGTTGTAAAGAAAATAAAAGATTATCATACAAAATATAGATCTATATTAAAACAGCCTAAAGGTATGAAACAAACGGAGTCTTACTTAGATAAGTGCAAAAAATTTAAAGATGATGCTCAAAATCTTTTTTATATTGCCGCTTGTAAATGTAAAGACTTTCAATCCTGAAAATGCCCAAAATCAAATCGAGTACCGAAACATGAACAGGAATTCCTAAAAGACCAAAGAACAAAAAAAAAAATAGCCATAGGATCAGTTGATGTTTCTGCTCTAAAAAAATACAATTAGCACAAGTTAGAAAAAGCAGTAGAGATTTGTATCTTTCAAAACAACTGCCAGTAATGTCATCGATTTCATATTCAGAAAGTTTTCAGTTTGAAGATATATCTTCTTCAACAGATACAGAAAAAGAATCTGACGAAACATTTGATGAGCCAATCTCCGTAAAACGGAAACGCATCAGAAGCGAACGCGGAAAAAGTCGAAACAAAATCTCTGAAGCGATTACGCTTCCCTTCACTTGCAAAAACTTGTGATCGTACAGGTATTTCAGATAGAGCAGCTGCCATAATAACAAGTTCTGTTTTGCACGACATTAAACAAACATCTGAGCCTGATCCATCCCTGGTAATAGATCGCAGTAAAGTGCGCAGAGCTAGGAAGCATCAACGTGATGAGCTTCAACAGGATGCTAGCGTAGGAAAAAAATTAGGAGTATTTATTTTGACGGTCGCAAGGATAAAACTATTGTCCAAGAACAGAAAGGTTCTAAATTTTATCGTAAAGTTGTTGTGGAAGAGCATGTAACCTTGGTAGCAGAACCAGACCAAATGTATCTAGGGCACTTTACTTCTGAATCTGGGGCATCTAAAAGTATATGTAAAGGAATATGCGATTTTTTGAATACACATAACGTTCATTCTTCAAATTTAGTTGCTATGGGATGTGATGGAACTGCTGTGAACACAGGAGCGAAAGGTGGAGTCATTCGGCTTATGGAAATGCATCTCAATAGACCTTTGCAATGGATTATGTGTCACTTACATGCAAATGAGCTTCCTTTACGCCACCTCATGGAGAAATTGGATGGAAAAACCACTGGACCTCGTGAATTTGTTGGCATCATTGGCCAGCAACTGCAGAAATGTGAAACACTTCCGGTTGTTCATTTCGAAAAAATCGAAGTTGAAATTCCATCTATTGACAAAGACGACTTGAGCACGGATCAAAAATATTTGTTTGATATTTATCAAGCCGTTTCAATTGGCGAGTGTAGTACTGACCTATCAAGACGAAATCCCGGCAAGATGGTGCACTCTAGGTGGTTAACCACTGCAAATCGTATTCTGAGATTATACGTAGCTACACCTGAACCTTCTGATGATTTGAAAAATTTGGTTTCGTATGTTATGCACGTATATATCCCAATGTGGTTTACAATCAAACAAAGCAAATCAATTGCATATGGAGCTCCTAATGTTTTCAAAACCATTCAATATTCCCGAATGTTGAACGATTCTGTTCGAGCAGTTATTGAACCAGTGATCCAAAGAAATGCATTTTTCGGTCATCCAGAAAACATACTTTTAAGGATGATACAAAATTAGCGTAGCCATGTAAGAGTACTTGGATGGAGAAGAATAAAGAAAGCTAGAGAACAATATCGTGGAAAAAGTCTTAGACTCTTTAAAATCCCAAAGTTAAATTTCGAAGCCACAGACTACACAAACATGATTAATTGGCATGACATCGCAGTAACTGAACCTCCAATGACGCGTGATTGTGTTTCCGACGATGAAATTGATACAATGATTGCTAATAGAGAAGGGAAGGATTTCAACAAGATGCCATGCCATACTCAAGCTGTTGAACGAGTCATCAAGTTAGTTACAGAAGCATCGTCTGCTGTGTGTGGAGCAGGATCTAGAGACGGATATATTCGATTGAGAATGGTAGCACGGAAAATGATGCCCTCATTTGAAACGAAATCTGAATTTCGAATATAATTAGATATTGACTAAAGTTTTCATTACATAAATCATGTCCATATGGTTGGGTGGTAGGGTTGGGCTTGGGTGGAACTCAACATACAGCCACCTCCTCATGGTGAGTTCTGGATCATTCGGGCTGTATACGAATTTACGTGACAGTCAGAATGAACGAAGAGCTGTATTTATGGAACCAATTATTATCTGGAAATAAAAAAATCAATGCAAATAATATAAAAGCTATTTCCGTTCATTGAAAAACTCAATATTTAAATCAGTTAAATTTCCCTATATCACTTGTCTGTAAAATACCATTTTTTCAGAATAAATTCATAAATTTAGGTAATAACATTGGTACCTGGAGATGTATCCTTAGGAGGCTACAACTTTTATACGTGCTTACTATCAGGTCACAGCATATTTTGCGCACTATTAGAAATTTTAATTCAAAACTTACATATAACTTTCCATTTATGCCTTTTACTGAATATTGCTATTTTTTTGCCATAAATCAACATATTTGGAGTAAGATTGGCACCCGAAGACATTAAATTAAGGTGCTATAACTTTAGAACGCACTTACTGTAAGGTTTTGGTCCATTCTCCACACTATTACAATCCATAATTCAAAAGTTACAAATAAATTTCCAGTTGTCTATTTTTTCGAAATATCACTATAATTTCGCAATATATTCATAAATATGGAGTGAGAATGGCACCTGAAGATATTAATGTAGGAGGCTAGAAATGTAATACACACTTTGTTTCAGGTCATAACACATTTTCTACACTATTACGAACCATGTTTCAAAAGCTTGTGAAAACCCCCCCAGAAACGCTCCACCCTACTGAACATTTATATGCGGAGGACTGCGTGTGTATATATAGTAGGCATAGAACGGCTAACAGACTTCATCAATCCCTTTTACGTATTGGACATTACTCGATATTAAACGTTTAAAATAATTTTAAAACAGTTTGTGTAAAACTGGAAATATAAGCAGATAAGCAAGTTTGAAAAAACTATTTAGGGCTATGGGTTGATTGCCTGATACCCTCATCCGTTGGAAATTTCCAGCAGATTTCAATGGAGAGTTAAACGACAAAAGCCCTATGTTTTTTCGTTAGAGAGTTATGAATATGTAGGTCTTTAAAGGACCTCTTTATATTTAATTGTTTATGGTAATTTTAGCGTCAGGATTTTTGATGCCTATATGTGAACGAAAAGAAATTGTCCCACCTTGTTTTTTTGCTGGGTCTTAGTTTGCTTCGATGTAGGGCGTCACGATCTTTTTCGGTGTAGGGCCGCCACGATGGAGCTACGCAATGAGTTAACTTGATGTAATTAATATAGGCAGTCACAATATAAACACTTTAAGGTATAGGCCTATCCTATGTAATTATTAAGTTTATTATAAGGAATTCACTCAGAACTTTAGGGAAGACAAAAGCACATCCTCCCTGTTTAAAGCGTTCGCTGTACAATAAACAGCTCCGAGAGCCGTTCCTTCGCGTTGTATTTTCATTATTTGTCGATCTGGCAAAATTTTGTTTGGTCAACTTCTCTGTGGTAGACTAAACAATAAATTGGGTTTTCTTGTTGCTATGTGAGGTTCGATGCATACATACAGGTTCTTTGTACGTATGGCAATTATTTCGGACCTTTTCCAGTTTGTGTACCGTTTTTCATATAATTTATTTTTGAGAATATTTTTGTTAAAACTAACGAAAATATCACGACTTAACCTAACCAATTATCAATGGCGTACAGTTGATCTATTATTAATTATAACATTGTTTGTTTCTGGAATAGTATTTACTATTTACTAATAGATCAACTGTACGCTCTTGATAATTGGTTAGGTTAAGTCGTGATATTTTCGTTAGTTTTAACAAAAATATTCTCAAAAATAAATTATATGAAAAACGGTACACAAACTGGAAAAGGTCCATTATTTCATTCCCAATAGGCTATGTCGCAAATCCCGAGGCAATTTTGTATAGATATTTAATTCAATTAATTAATAATTTATATTTAATTATGAAATAAAGGTACCACATATGATACCAGGGGCGTCCGCAGGATTTTTCGCAAGGGGGGGCAAAACTAACTTATTAGTTTTTAGCTCTTATTAGTTCTTTATTAGGTAGAAAAAAAAATGCACTGCGACCACTACGAGTAAAAACCGTCATCTCCCCTTATCATAGCCTGCTTTCGGTGCTAAATTTATGTACTTAGTAATACTAAGTACATAATTTATGTACTTAGTAATACTAAGTACATAAATTTAGCACCGAAAGCAGGCTATGATAAGGGGAGATGACGGTTTTTACTCGTAGTGGTCGCAGTGCATTTTTTTTTCTACCAGTCAAGTCCATTTTTTATGTTATATGATACTATGGTTAACTATAATTCTGTAAGTTTCAGTGAAATTGACCAAAAGGTTTTCGAGAGAAAAAAATAAATAAAACACTCAATATAATGATCTTTGCAAATAATTCCATTATTATATCTTTCAGTATAGTTTATTTAACACTTCTAAGTTCAACGACACGGCACTTCGGTAAAGTAAAGGTAAAGTAAACGACATTTCCTTGAATGTGGAAACACTGACTGAGCTGCAGTAGAATTATAGAAGTCGTTGCGTGGGCAAACACAAATTTCCAAGGGAGGGCAACTTCCCCCTCTTGCCCCCCCTCCGGACGCCCATGTATGATACCATGTTGTGAGCGCGTATAGTTTTTCCATACAAGTTTGTGGTAAAATTCCTTTTTTTATGTACACAAAGAAAACAGGCTGAGGAACTTGTGGGAAGAGCATTTACACATTTCGTAGAGTAACTTAAATTTCCACTCTAAATTAACGTTTGTTCACAAACCGTGCAATAAATGATGACATCTTTACAGTACAATTTTTTCATATGCTCTGTTTAGTTAATATGATCGAATGTACAAAAAAAAATACAAACTATTTACATGGTTTCTACTCAAAATACATCCATTTATTCTCATCCAATTCGTTCGTATTGGCATATCTGGCAACTTTCCCACCAGCTGTATGTCAAGTAGACAAGTAACCCAATTCACTGATCCTATCTAATAATATTGCTTTTTAAAGAGTCTTTACAATGCTACTGAATTATAAATTCGCATAAGGAATACGAGGTTATTCAATTTTTGCAGGCACGCACTTATAGTAATTTAACCCCCAACTACTATCTTAATTTCTTGGTCACACAAAATTTAAATGAGTGGGGTCCTTCCGTTCCTGACCCTGTAGTCCAGGCAATTTGTAGTTAGACCTGGGCAAAATTGCTTCAGAAGCTTTCTAAACTGTTTCCAGCTCAGGAACCATTGCCGAATAACATATCCAAAATCCGACAAAATTGGACCCCGGGAACACCCCCAAAATGAAATTCAAAATGGCGGACTGGATGTTTCCTACGAAAAAAAAATAATATAATTTACGCTTTTATTTATAGAGATACATTTGATGCTTTTTCTTTCAGTTGTAATGTTTTAAATAATTCAACAATATACAACACAACCAGTTATTACGCAAATATAATGTTATATAGCTTTTTACAGATTTTTATAATCAATAATACAACAATTATTTTTTTCCCAGTTTCAAGTTATGTTCATTACAGAAGAAGTGATACCTGGTCACAAACATACAGAAATTAATCCTCTTCATCACTATCATCGGATAGATTACCGGTACTTGGGTTGTTATCGCAACCACTGATTTGGCACTCGCCACAAGCGGCTGAACAGGGCATTCCATTACGCTTGCATCCACATCTTGAAGTAGCACATTTCGTCTTGCAGGAGCAGCGGATCATGTTGAGTAGATAATTTGGAGCTGGTGGCTTGTCGCAGGCTGTAGGGTAGTAGGAATTATTCTTTACATACCAACCCCACTGTTCTGCATCGATCTTCTCTTCTGTAGACTTCCAGATTAGTATTTGAAAGTATGTGCGAAAGCTGTGGTACTTTGTGGACGCATCGGTAGGTGGCAAACGTTCGGGTGTAACAAAAGATTTAGCTGTAGCTACCTTTTCAACTAACATTCGATGACGTAGTGCGTTAGTGGATTTTTTTGCAGCCATACAACAGAAGCATTGCCTTTCTTCCAGCGGCTTCAATGTCAGAGTGTTGGCAACAATCAGAACAGAATGTATTTGCAACTGAACGGAGTTCAGCCACCTTCATCAGTGTGTCGAATGCTTTGGCTTTACCGATCGAAAAAATTCTGGATGTGCTATCACAGCCCGTGAAAGCATGCACAAACAGGAGATACTTGCAGATGTCATTGCCTAACAATGATTGAATGCTGAGAATATCATACACAGGATTAGGAGATGGTCCCCGTCTTATATCGCTGCGATAGTACAACTTGAAACCACTGTCCTTGGCATGGTACAGAAGGAGAATCAGCAAGTCGGTGTCTTCCCCTATTACTGTTGTAGTTGCATTTTCTGATGAGGAAACTGCTGCACGAACGATGTCCACATCAGCATCCCCATCTGCGTTGTGAACAGTACACCCGTGCTTCTTCAACATCTCACCTACGAGGGAAATAAATGCTTGCTTGTTGTTTTCATTAGCCAAGAAGTGTTCCTTCTGGCCAACAAACTTCATGCTTGGACTGAGATTCACATTTCTGCTTGTCTTGGTGCTGCGTCTTCTGTGGGTCATGTCCTTGATCGTAGGAGAGCTGCTGTAGCCATCAAAAACAATGATTGCTTTTCCATATGTTTTCAGAGTGAAATCGGCATATGAGTTGGCGATGCTGTCATATGTTTCATCTTGACGCCAGGAAACACGATGTAGTAGAGATCCACCATCCAATACGTACTGGTCTGTGCACTGAATTTCTTGAACTTCTTCCATGCGTAAAGTGTCAGTGTATTTGATTATTGCATGAGCTAGCTGAGACTTATCGGGTTTCCTCAAGATACTTCGTGATTCGAACAATGCAGGAGGATATGCACACAGTTCGTAACACATGACATCTTCAAGATTCATGTCTCCGCCAGTGGCAACAGTCATCATTCTCTGAAACAGTAGTGCAGGATCTACTTCTATATCTGAAGCATCAGTGATCACAACGGCAGAAGCAGATCCTAGTGTTTTCACTTTGTCAGATCTTTTGGCAGAATATGTAAAGGCTTGTTTCCCAATCATTTTTACGACAATGTTCGTACCGATTGAATGCAATTGATGAACGTTAACTCCAGGATCAGCAGTTAGCCCTGTTACAATGTTGCAGAGACCCGAGGTAGAATGGAATGGGGATAAGGATTCCAGACGTTCAAGTACTTTCTTCATGTCATTACTGTCCCTGATTTGTCTACTTCCCCTCATTTCCTTGTGCTGTTCACTACTTTCCAACAAAACTCTGGTGTATTCCTGCATTGCTAAGTTATAAGTGGAACACAGAGGCATAGAAAAGAGCCACGTTGTCCTTTGGATGTCTGTAAATCCACTTCCGCGTGTCAGTCCGCCTCTGCTTTTCAGGGAACGCATTAGTACTTGTTCTATCACCAGGTCTGTGCCGAGTCCGGCCCATAATCTGTCGCTTCTTCTTACCACAAACTTACCTTCCTGGAACATTTTGTTAACGGCTGGATTTTCAGAAGGCAAACTTAACATTTTCTGCAGGTACAGGTATATCGATTTCAGGTAATTGTGATGTCCGGCTGCTGCAATTATGGGGATGGTCTCCAGCATAGCTTGCAAGTGCAAATCCCACGAGCCGGTTCTGTCTGCTGTTATCAAGGAACGTGCAATGTTGATCATTCGCTGATATTCCAACCAGAGTTGACTTGTTTGCGAAGTAGATTGTAGGTCAGTTTTCTTCGCATCCAAAGTGGTAGCAATCTGAGACAATGCATTCGAAGATTCCACATCCTCAACTGATTGTTTGGCGGTCATAACATCGTCGAGCAGGTCACAAGCTTCCTTATGGAGGTCATGAGGAGTTCCATCTTCATTACGAGGGAAAACGTCTGCGACTAGTAAGGTACTAAGAGCTGCATCTACTATCATATGACCACGTATCGCTCTTGAAACAGCTTTTCCAGACATCATGTGTTGCACGGCATTTGGTCCGTATATTTCTTGAAGTACTTCAGACAATCCTGAACCATTCATAAGAGTACCGACTGCTCCCAAAAGATTC
>JAJOZX010001812.1:542500-794086 GCA_023014485.1 Bathynomus jamesi
CCATTATTTCCCAAATTAAAGGCTAGACAGGGAACATTCTTAACCCTGAAAGAAACTAGCTTTGTTGTGAGAGGACCATGACTGTTTAATCAGTTGCCCAAAGACCTAAGGAACACGAGTGGTGTTGCGGTGGACATCTTCAGAAGAAGATTAGACGCCCGGCTCAGAACAATCCCCGATGAGCCGGGCGTACCTGGCTTTGTGAGGTGGAGAGTACAAGAAACCAACTATGTACTTCACCAGGCCAACTCGAGAGGAGGGGCGGCAAACTTGACCTCCGTGAAATGAGGGATCATCGCAGGGAACATTTGAAAAGTTGAAAGGAAAGGTATATATATATGCTTTAAATTAAAATACTTTTGTGTTTTCATAATATAGCTATTGATTTAAAGAACAAAATCTATTGTCTGTTGAAAGGGGATCCACCAACTTTAGCAGAGGAAGACTTGTTTTAATCGTAGAGTATAAGAATTTGGTAAATAGTGAGACCTTAGATGATTTCATATGTGCCTGGTTACTTTGTTAAAAGAGTACTTTATTAATTTTATTAAAATCTAGAAATCTTTTATAAATTGAACAAGTAAATATTGTACTGCTTTTAGTGTATGCCAGTTATGAAGTATAAAGTCTATCACCTATTTGGTCATATGCATGTGATTTGAAAATCTGAGATTTTGTTATCTGCTAAAAAAATCAATAAAATTTTCCATGTTAAGAGGAATATTTTTTAAATTACTTAGTAGTCGAGTTGCCAAAGAGCTGAACCTTGCAATGCTGGTTATATAACATACTTTGGTGTTTTTATCATCTTGAACCCATACACACTGAAGGACAGCCGGGTGCCAAGTTGTATGTGTTGTGCATTTTTTTTTAAGGAGCAAAGAAAAACCTGCCTGTTTATCTCATAAATTGTAATTCACATGGGCTTTATATCAATTTTTTACATATTTGTCACACTTATGATCAAAATATGGCTTTTTATTGTGAATGTGGTTTATATTTATACTTTATTAAGCACTTCAGCGATGGTCACATGTAATTAGCGGGTGTATAGGGTACGTATTTCATGGTGTACACTTTTATCTATTTATGACCAAAAAAATACACGGAAACAAATACTGTATACAGAGAACACCTTCAAAGACATCAGAAAGAATAAACAAGACCAAATACCATGGAGAAAGTAACAGTACAATTTTTATTCAGTCATGTAGAACATCATCATCTTCGTCATCTGAGATATGAGTCTGGTCCATATAGGGCAGTGATGGCGAACCACTGACCCGCGGGTCAAGTACTGACCCACGAGGCAATTTTTAGTGACCCACGAACTCTTATTTAAATAAAATATGACTTTAATTTTTAATATTTTCTGCCTTACAGTTTTAAAATTATTTTATTCTCCCACCGAAATAAACAGCTGATACACATTGAGACGTTTTTAAACGTATAGTATACGTTTAAAAACGTGTGTGTATGTATGACAACTTACAATTCATCCAAGTCCTCCATATTATTCAATTTGAAGATCTTCAGCTATCAGTTTTTCATTGGCTTGACATTGATAATTTAGAAATGGAATTAGTTGACTTCCAAGAAAGTGCAGTATGGAAGACTAAATTTATTGATTTTAATCTGAAGTTGCAAGAAAAGGAATTGGAGTCGTCAATTTTGGGTATAACCAGAGAACAACAATCAATAGGAAGAGTAGAGAATCTTATTCTTGCAGAATGGAACTCTTTACCAAATTCTTTTGCATCAATGAAAAAGCTAGCATTAGCTCTGCTAACAATGTTTCGTTCATTTTATTCATGTGAACAGTTGTTTTCCTCCATGAATTTTGTCAAATCCACCACTAGGAATCGCCTTGGCACAGATATGAGTGCTGCATGTGTGAAACTAAACTCAACTAAATATAAACCTCGGATTAAAACATTAGCAGCTTGAGGTGACGTGTGTGTGTATATATACTGTATGTATATTGTATATAGTCTAAAAGTCACTAAAAGAAAGCTGAATGGCAACACAAAAAGATAAACAGCGGAACGCGGTCTGTTTGTTCAATGGGCTGGCTAAACCAGCATGTGTTTTTGTATCTGACTAAATTGTTGGTGCCAAGTTTAATTTGGTGACGTTTCTAAAGTGGTTAAGGAAAGCAGGAAGTTGTCGAATTAGGGGTCAGTTAGGGGGTAATGTCTGTAGCTTCTAAATTAGTAAAGTTAGGAAACTAAGTAAGTTGTTGTGGGACGCTGGCAGTGGCACCTATGGTAGGCCCTAAAGAAGATCTAAATCAAAGCATCTATAAGTACCTTTACTGTCTATTTAATAACCTAATACCTAACGTGGTCTAACACCCTCTACGTTATTGCATTTGGCGACGAGGATGGGATTTATTTGGTTGTTTGGAAAATTGGATGTAGCCTAGCCTAGTGTGGGTCGTTCGATTTGGTTGGCTTGTGTTGGTAAGCTACCCTACTATAGCTTAGGTCCCACCGGCCTAACTCTAATACCAATTCCTACTCAGCCCTAACCCTATTACAATTTCGTATTCAGCCCTAACTGGGGAGTAACTAGATCAAATTTAAACCCTACCTAACCTACTTCACGTTATTTGGCCTAAATCGGTTTTGGTTCTAACATGTCGGTGATTGGCCATACAAGCCCCTACGAAGACTTTGGGGAGGACTTTGAAGCTTATGCCACGAGGGTGAGGTTGTTTTTCGAGGCAAATTCCATTCCTGATGCCATTTCTAACTATAATGGGCCCTAAAACGTTTGGTTTAGTTATGGACCTAGTTGCTCCTAAAGCACCGGAAACTTGCATCTATAGTGAATTGGTACAGGCCCTAACCAATCACTACAAACCCCGAGTAGTTCTCATCTATGAACGTTTCAAATTTTATTCGAAGCATCAGACTGCGAATGAAAGCATTGCAGTTTGTTGCAGGTATAAAAGCCTCTAGCCGTACTTGTAAATTTGGGTACAAATTAGACGAAATGCTAAGAGATAGGTTTGTAATGGGTCTCAAGGAGGAGTCTACCCGGAGAGCCCTATTAGCTATACAAGACCTAACTTTTAGTCAGGCTGTAGAAATAGCTGCGGCTAGGGAAGCAGCTGCTAAAGATGTTAGAGCTTTTGGCAGTCACAGTAGTAAAACCCAACACGTAAATAGCTTTAAATCTTCTAGGCCTGGCAGACCTAATGGGCCTACTAGACAAACAAATAAAATATATGCGGAAAAATACGACTAAACTAATTCGAACGCTAAACAGGAGGAAAAGCCTTCCAAGCCATGCACTGGGTGTGGAAAACACCATTGGAAGAAGGACTGTCCTTTTAAAGAAGCAGTTTGCCGAAACTGTAGTAAAATAGATCACATACCTAACGTTTGTTTTTCAAAGAAAACAAGGGGTGAAAATTCTAATTATAACATTTCTAGTGATAATCCTCAAAATGGAAATACTTCGAACCAGTGGAGGTCCTGGCATTTTTTGGCGCCCAAGGCGAGATCATGCAAAGGTGCCCTTCCCCTGTCAACAACACACTCCCCCCCCCCGGGTGCATAACCTCTGCCGCAATAAAACACACTGAACACATTGTCTTTAAAACACAAAGCACCTCCTTCATTTATTGTTCTTAGCTTCAAATAAGAACAAGTTGTCTTGAAACAAAAACTACAAAGAAATCTTGTATGAATAATAATTGAATACTCAATAAAGATTCCCAAATATATTATACACAAAATAAATATTCCACTGTATATTGCACACAAAATAGATAAATAAAAAACACTAATAAATCACACAATGTAGCTTAATAAAGGAATAAGATTGCCAGCTAGCAAATAACTGAATTTTAAATTTGGTTGGGAAGTTTTAGATCTAGTTGTTTTCCTATTAAAACCTGATCCTCCTGGTCTTCCTTGATGCAAATTCATCAATGATGTCATCATAGGAAATCTGTTCAGAAACCGCATGGTTAATGCTGATGACAGCAAGACCACTGAGGCGGTCTTGCATCATGGTGGATCTCAGGTAAGTCTTGATGAGCTTGAGCTTGGAAAAGCTCCTCTCCGTTCCAGCCACTGTTATTGGAAGGGTGACAGCAACCCTGAGGGCAACCCAGACGTTGGGATAGATCTCTGTGAGCTACTTTTTATGGATAAACGTCAGCAGCTGAAGTGCTGTCATGCTCGTAGATGGCAGTTCAGGCAAATTTTTAAATTCCTGTGCCAACTCCCTACCCTCCCTACGAAATTGTGGAGTGGAGAAAAATCCATCGCTAGTTACACTCTAATTTACTCTACTTGATTTTAATAATTATAAACAGTTTATTTTAATGAAATAACTTTTAATTTAGTTTTAAATAAATTTCTCGAGCCCTGGACTGGAGCCTGTTTGAGAAAAAACAAAAAACAGGCATGCTATGTCGCCCCCGCCACCAACTGGCGCCCTAAGCGGCCGCCTATATCGCCTATGCCCAGGACCGCCACTGCTTCGAACATTGGAGTGGAGTACCTATTTTATGAGCAGCAAAGTGGTGACAATACAGGTCCATATATTGTAGATGTAGGCCTAAATGGAATTACAGTTCCTCTAGAACTAGATACAGGTGCTGCCCGAACTCTCATGTCTAAAACAGTTTTTGACAAAACTTTCAAAAATACACCTAAACTATATGCAACTAAAACAGTATATACTAAAAAAATATGGGGGACATACAAATACCTATTTGTGGAGAAGCATCCATCACAGGTACACTCAACAAAAAAACTTTGTCTCATCCCTTAACTCTTTTAGTGGTGGATGAGCAAAGGCCTACGCTACTAGGCCGTGATTGGACTGATGCTTTGAAATTGCCATTGAGAAAATTTTGCCAAAGGGTCGGGCATATCCGTCCGACATAGACTCATTGTTAATGGAGTTTTCTTCTCTTTTTGGCCCTGAAGTAGGCAAACTAAAATACCATCAGGTCTGTATAGAGGTAGACTCTAACGTAACTCCAAAATTTTGTAAGGCTTGTTGTCATAAGGCTCGATTGAGAGATTACAGTAATTCAGCCTTTATTACACAAAAAAATTCAACAACATAATTCTGAAACAGAAAAAATATAACATTAGATAGAGTAGCGGATAAAAATAATAATACACCTTTAAAGAGATAACATCAGATACTCTATACCGAAATCACCACATGGAAAAGTAACTTTATAGAATAATAGTAAATGCTAAATGTAATTATAAATTCAGGCGGAAACGTGATCGGTCTGTTCACTGGCGCGCAAGCAGTCTTGGACGGCGTCTTCAATAACGATAGGTTCCTCAGGACAGTCCGTAGGCTCGTTACTACTCTGTGGCTGCGGTTGGTTGTGAGAGTCTGGATGAGGCGTGACAGAGTGTTCAGAGCATGTAGATTCAGACGATGAAATGCCGCGTGGTGCTAGGTCTCTCACTGATACAGTACTCTCTTTACCGTTAGCCAGGCGTATATGGGCATAATGAGGATTTGCTTCAAGAACTTCCGCTTCCACGACCAGAGGATCGTATTTAGAACTATGCACATGTTGCTTAAGGAAAACCTTGCTGCCAGGAAAGGAGAGCCAGGACCAGGGCCGGATTAACCATTAAGCAAAATAAGCCCGTGCTTAGGGCATCAAGGGAAGGGGGGCACCACAGAAATTTTCCATTGTCGGATTTACCATGGATTTATTATACTATTATAATCGCGGCTTATAGCCTATAAGCTGTTGAAAACTGAATTATATATATTCATATATAGTATTTATTTTTTTTCATTGTTTGAATTTGTAGTGAACAACAACCCTTTTGAGAGAATAAATATATTTCGTTGTAATCACACACTTTACGCTTTGCGTTATTATTTTGTTTATATCAAATCTTTGAGCGCCATATTAAAAATACATATAGATTAAATATTTTCGTGTGCTATAGTAAATGTAAAAACAAGATTCAGTCATGCTGAACTTTATAAAATAATTGTAGAAGACAATATTGAGTGTGCCTTCCCAAATGTAGAAACTGCCTTTCGTATATTTTAACATTAATGGTCACAAATTGCTCAGCTGAGCGTTCATTTTCTCAGTTGAAGTATATTAAAAATACCAACAGAACAACTATGCAACAAGGCAGGCTGGATGCCTTATCTCTACTAAGTATAGAAGCAGATGTGTTACGTAAGATTAGTTTTGAGGATCTGATCAAAGACTTTGCAATTAAAAAAAGTAGGAGAAAACTTTTCAAATATAAATGAAGTGGAAGTATACAAAAATAAACATTATTTTCCATCTTACTGTAAGTTTTGTTTCATTTCAAAAAATAAAATTTTATTTTATGGTTTATTTTTGTTTATATTTTGAATTACATATATATGGGGCACCAAAATCTTTTAAGTGCTTAGGGCCTCTAAAGGTCTTAATCCGGCCCTGGCCAGGACGGTACAGTACAACCTGTAGAAGAACGCCTAGCATAGGTAAACAGACGCTCATGAGGTGTACAATTAGTAGGCGTACACAACAATGATCGCACCGAGTGGAGAGCATCAGTAAGAACGAGTTCCCAGCTGTTAACAGGCAAATTGCGAGATTTTAGGGCCAATATTATCGTCTTCCATATTATGCCATTATATCTCTCACATTGTCCGTTACCCTGTGGGTTGTAGGGAGTTGTTCTGCTAGTGGCAATGCCACGAGAGTGTAGAAAGTTCTTTAGCTCTTGAGACATAAATGCAGTACCCCTGTCCGAATGTACGTAAGCAGGCATACCGAACAATGCAAATATTTGATAGGGACAATGAGGTGACGTGTGTGTGTATATATATGTATATAGTCTAAAAGTCACTAAAGGGGAAATATCACTAAAGCTAAGCTGAATGGCAACAGCAAGGCTTAAACGAACCAACGCAGGGTGTTCGTATTGTTTTGGGCTAGCCTAGAGATGTTTTTTCCTATCTGACCTAATCGTTGGTGCTGAGTGAAATTAGGTGGTGTTTCTAAGGTGACAAATGGGGTAGGAAGTTGTCCGTACTTAAGTATAGTTAGGGGTAATGTCTATAGCTTCTAAATTGGTAATGTAAGAGAGAGTTAGGTAGGCTGTTTGTGGGACACAGGAATCTAATGGTAGGCTCCCAAAGGAATATCTAATTCAACGCACCGGTAAGTGCCTTTGATTGTTTGCTAGAACCTAAGTAACCTAACTGCGGTGTCTACCCCACGCTATCACTCCAGTATCTGCGGTACAAATAGAGCAGTGGACAAAATCAGACCCTATTCTGTCTATGGTCATCCATTACAGTTTGAGAGGAGACATCATTGCAAGCAAAAGCGAACGGGTAACGGGAATATTCATCAATAACAGTAAGTAAATACTTGTTAGGAGAAACTGACAGTACAGGACCCTTAAAATCCATTGAAAGCCGCTCGAACGGTTGAGCAGCCTTTATTATAGGCGTTAAGTTAGGCTTGTGAAATCTCGGTTTGCATTCGGAACAGACCGGGCAGGCTGCAGTGGTACGCCGCACTTCTTCAACAGAAAATGGAAGGTTCGCGATCGGACAAAATGATACATCCTAGTGACACCGGGCTGACACAGGTCGTTATGAAGTTTAGTTAGTACATTAGAGTCCACAGCAGAGCAAAACACGCGTGAGAGTCCAGGACGATACTGAATGTCAAAATCAAAGCATGCCAATTCCAATCTCCAACGTAGAATTTTATTATTTTTTATCTTACTGTTGTGTTTTTGATCCAACATGAACGAAACAGATTTTTGGTCAGTGATTAGAGTAAAGTGTCTGCCAGTTAAATAATGTTTCCATTTACGGAGTGCCTCTATTATAGCCAAAGCCTCTTTTTCAACAGCCGGATAGTTTTGCTCACTGTTATTCAATGATTTTGAGAAAAAGGCAACCGGTTTTCCTTCTTGGCTCAAGGTAGCTGCCAGACCAGAATCAGATGCATCGGTTTCTATAACAAGAGGTATGTCATCTCTGATAGTTTGAACAACAGACTGCAATATATCATGCTTCAGGTTAGAAAAAGCTAGTTTAGCATCCTCACACAATGGAAAAGATTTGGCCTCAGCCAATGATCTAATTTTACTCGAGTAGTTTCGGATCCACTGAGAGTAATAAGACAGTAGCCCCATAACACGCTTCAGAGTGTTGGTTTTCGTCGTCGTCGTGCCTAGGCAAGCTACGGCTTGGGACCGTAGCGCATCTATCCGGTATAGGTTAACCTGGATGATGTAGCCATAAGCACTGCCGCTGGTTAAGTGCCAACCAGTGATTATCTCACTAGCCGTATTGAGTCCGTTAGGCGAAACTGCGACAGTACCAAAGATGGAAAATATAACCCTTGGATTTCTATTATTTATTTGCAAAATGGACATGGTATTAGATTAAAATAATTATTTGAATATAAATAATTAACTGACAATTGTGATATATAATTAATTATGTTTACATACAATAAAATAATACAGTATACATAAAATTAGTATTAATGTGGTTTACAATTGAATTATGATGGGTAACTAATTTAAAATGAATTTATAGCTATTCCGAAATTCAAGACGGTAAAATTAACATTTATCTTGAAACTAAAATAAGAGTATTCACTACACACTCCCCCACCAGAGAGGAAGTTCAAAGAGTTCCGAACGACACAGATTTCCCTGGACCTTTTTGGTAGCTACATGTACTCGCTTAAGGTTGATTCCAAAAACGCAGGCTTAAGACGATCGATAGAAACCTTGTCGACCTTGGAACCGCGCTGGATGAGAAATGATTTGCGCGTACGTCGGAGAACTTCATAGGGCCCGTCATATGGACATTGGAGAGGCCGTTTTGGGACAGGTACACGAACGAATACGTGGGTGCAAGACTGGAGGGCTGGGGAAACAAAGATGTTCTGTTGGCTAGTCAATCGAGGGGGAACAGGCTGAAGGGACTGCATGTGAGAGGAAAGTGTTTGAGCGAATTCCGTAGGATCACATGACTTATCCCCTGCAGTGAAGTAGCCACCTGGTAGCCGCGCAGTGTTGTTCCATAGACTAGTTCAGCCGCTGTAGTCTTCAGATCACTCTTAAATGCAGAGCGAATACCAAGCAACACGAGTGGAAGCTTATCCATCCAATGGGAGTCTTCGTGACACATAAGGGATGACTTCAGCTGGCGATGGAAGCGTTCGACGAGGCCGTTAGCTTGCGGATGATACGCACAGGTATGCGCATGTACTGTACCCAACAAGCTGGTAAACTTCTTCCAAAGCGAAGACTCAAATTGGCGACCTTGGTCAGTGATGACTTTTGTCGGCAATCCAAATCTTGATACCCATCCATGAAGAAAGGCTCTTGCAACAGTATCCGCTTGGATATCAGGAAGTGGGATGGCTTCAGGCCATCTGGAAAAGCGGTCGAGACAGGTGAGCAGATAACGTTGGCCTTGAATCACTGGAAGAGGGCCAACAATGTCTACATGAATTACCTCAAATCGCTGGGATGGGGCGGAAATGCGTCAAAGGGGGACCTGGTGTGCCTTTGGACTTTGGCACGCTGGCAGGCAAGGCACGTTTTGGTCCAATGTTTGACATCCTTCCGCATCGAGGGCCAAACAAAGCGAGAGGTAACCAGGTGTTGCGAAGCACGGATACCAGGATGGGAGGGCTTATGAAGATCCGTGAAGACTGCTTGTCTGTGACATGGAGGGACATAAGGGCGAATAGCAGCTGTTGATACGTCGCAATAGAGGGGCACAGACAATCCTGGCATACTCATTTTCTTGAGGGAAAGTGAGTGAGTGGAGTCTTCTCTGAGCAGGTCTTGTAGTTCCGTATCCTTATCTTGATCCTGTGCAATAGCATTCCACAGTGTAGAGCTGAGGGTAACAGAAGTAATCTCTATTCTTGAAAGTGCATCCGCTGGAGTGTTCAAGACACCTTTGATGTGGCGGATATCTGTGGTAAATTGCGAGATATAATCGAGTTGCCTGATGACTCTGGGAGAGTGGTTACAGCTGTTTTTATTGAATACAGTGACCAAAGGTTTGTGGTCGGTAAAAACACAAACTCTCGGCCTTCAAGGAAATGTTGAAAATGCTTCACGTTTAAGTAAATAGCAAGAAGTTCACGTCCGAAAGCACTATAACGCGTTTGGGCTGGCTGCAGCTTTTTCGAGTAAAACGCGATGGGTGCTTGTTGACCGTTAATGGTTTGTTCCAACACCCACCGATCGCAACATCTGATGCATCGACCGTCAGAGTTAGGGGGGCATCACTGATAGGAAATGACAGAGACAATGCACTATTGATAGCATTTTTGGCATTGTCGAACGCCTGTAAACTATCGCTACACCATACCAATTTCGTTACCTTGCGTTTGTGTGTGATCATAGCGTGTAGAGGATCAAGAACACTGGCACAGTTTTAATGAACTTGTGGTAATAATTTACCAAACCTAGAAACCGACGTAACTCACGCTGATTATTTGGCATAGGGTAATTTTTTATCACTTCACACTTGTCCTGAAGGGGGGTAATTCCGTGCTGCGAAATCGTGTGACCAAGAAATTCCAAGGTTGGCTGTGCAAACACACACTTAGATGCATTAATAGTAACACCGTATTGTTCTAAGCGTTGAAAGAGGAGTGAAAGATGTTCCTTATGTTCCTCTTCCGTTGAGCTGGCCACAAGCAAATCATCGATGTAGGCATAAACAAAGTCTAAGCCTCTGGTGACCTCATCTATAAACCTCTGAAAGGTTTGCGCAGCATTCCGTAGCCCGAACGGCATCTTCACAAATTCGAATAACCCAAATGGTGTACAAACTGCAGTCTTGGGAATATCCGAAGGCTCTACGGGAATGTGGTGGAAAGCCTTAACGAGGTCTATTTTACTGAAGATAGATTTGCCGTGGAGAAGAGAAGTAAAGTCTTGGACATTTGGTACCGGATATCGGTCCGGGATGGTTGTCGAATTCAAAAACCGGTAATCCCCACATGGTCTCCAGTCTCCTGACTTCTTCTGGACCAGGTGTAGGGGAGAGGACCAACTGCTTTTGGAAGGTCTTATTATCCCAAGATCTATCATAAGCTGGAATTCCGATTTGGCAGCTTTCAGTTTGTCCGGGGCAAGACGTCTGGGTTTTGCAAACACAGGGGGACCTTTTGTTGTAATGTGATGGGTAATGGTGTGCTTAATGGTATCACCCATCTGCATCGGTTGAAGAATTCCTGGATATCGCTGGAAAAGGCACTGGTACATGGAATTAGGGGGAACGAGGGAAAGTGCAGAGTTCGAGGCGTCCGGAAGGGCAACCTGTTTGGCAAGAACAGAAAGCAGTGTGGCCTGGTCGCATAAGCGTCGCTTGTCAAGATCCACCAGGAGTTTGAAATGCTGGAGGAAGTCAGCGCCGATTATGGGATGCTGCACTTGAGCACAGATGAAAATCCACTTGAAGGATCGGTGAAGGCCCAAGTTTAGTTCACGCGACTGAGTACCGTACGTGGGTATGCGTGAACCGTTAGCAGCGTATAGAGGCGGAGATTCCGAGTGCGTATGACCAGATTTTTGAGGGAATACACTGACTGACGCTCCGGTATCGACCAAGAAATTGACACCAGAGTTCCTGTCCTTTATGAATAACAGGTTGGCAGTGCGAGTACTAGACGCCATTAGGACTGCTCGCTGCGGGGTTTTCCGACGAAAAATTGCAAGGGGAGATGCACTTCCTAGCCTTCTTTCCAAATTTGAGTGGTAGAAGCAGATCTTCCCGGAACTCGAACGATGCCTCTTCGTAAATCTTGACCGAGAATGGCTTCTTTGCCGTTGATTTTGTAGCAGAGAACAAACGTGGTTGAGTTGTTGACTTAACTCTTCCACTTTCAACTCCAGTTCCGATTGTGTGTTCACGTTGTTGACCGGAGCTGTGTCAATCTCCACTACTTTGTCGGCAGTTTCTGCTAGTTTATCAACTGGAGTAGCAGGATCCATAGTGGCCAAGACACGCTGAGCTGATGGAGGAAGTTTCTGCAAGAACAACTGTCTAAAGATGTCCTTATCGAAGGTTTGTGCGCGTTCGCCTAGAGCGCACTGCATAGCCCTCAGCATTTGAGTGGGCTTACGGTCTCCAAGTTCTTCTTTTGAGATTAACTGATGTAGTTTCTCACGCTCGGAGACAGTGGTGCGGCACAGGATGGCAGACTTCAGATCGTTGTATGGGTCCTCACTCGTGGAAGTAGACACGATGACGTCACGGACTTCAGAGATGATGCTCGCTGGTAGAGAGGACAAAACATGATCGTATTTTGTCCTGCTAGCGGTGATCCTTCCCAAGTTGAATTGTGATTCCACTTGGTGGAACCAAATAAATGGATCACCCGGCCAGAAGACGGGGAGCTTTACGCTCAAGTGGGAGATGGCACCAGCGTCGTCAGGCATCTTCTCCTATGCTTGCTGACGTACAAGCAAGACGACAAGTTACCAACGAAGGAGTGGAGGTTGAGACGAGCGCAGGCACAGAGCGCACGGGCAGGGGTGAGGGGCAGAGGGCACGAGCGACGTTACAGTCTGGTCCTAGTCGCTCGGGTGAAGGGGGTGATGGGCACGAACGACGTTACAGTCTAGTCCTAGTCGTTCGGGTAAAAGGGGGGAATCCAACTCCGGGGTCACCAATTGTTGGTTTTCGTCGTCGTCGTCGTTGGGCCTAGGCAAGCTACGGCTTGGGACCGTAGCGCATCTATCCGGTATAGGTTAACCTGGATGATGTAGCCATAAGCACTGCCGCTGGTTAAGTGCCAACCAGTGATTATCTCACTAGCCGTATTGAGTCCGTTAGGCGAAACTGCGACAGTACCAAGGATGGAAAATATAACCCTTGGATTTCTATTATTTATTTGCAAAATGGACATGGTATTAGATTAAAATAATTATTTGAATATAAATAATTAACTGACAATTGTGATATATAATTAATTATGTTTACATACAATAAAATAATACAGTATACATAAAATTAGTATTAATGTGGTTTACAATTGAATTATGATGGGTAACTAATTTAAAATGAATTTATAGCTATTCCGAAATTCAAGACGGTAAAATTAACATTTATCTTGAAACTAAAATAAGAGTATTCACTACAAGAGCTTTAGCATCATGAGGAACGGGAAGGTCCATTAGGGGCTGTAGACGGTCAGGATCGGGCCTGATACTACCATCAGATATAAGGTAACCAAGTAATTTAATAGATGTAACGGAGAAGACACTTTTCGTCATGTTGAGAGTCAAGCCAAACTCATCGGCAGCATTCATAAATCGTTTCAGATTCCGATCGTGCTCGTCCTTCGCATGGCCACATATAGTGATGTCATCCAGGTAAGCAAAGGTATCTGTCAACTGATAACGGGATACAAAATCGTCCATGATTCTTTGAAAACGTGCTACACCATTCTTAACACCGAATGGAATACGACAGAATTCATACAGTTTTGAACCTGATTGAAAGGCTGTCATAAGTTTGTCATTATCACTCATAGGAATTTGATGATACGCGCTAGTTAGGTCAATAGTACTGTAATAGCGATACTGAGAAATTTTACCAACGAGGTTGTCCACTCGAGGTAGAGGGTAAGCGTCAAGGTATGTGTATTTGTTAATTGTCTGGGAATAGTCTATTACCATTCTCTTCTTACGAGTTTCTTCACTCACAACAAACGCTTGTGCTCGCCATGGAGAAGTGCTAGGTTGAATAATGCCTTCTCTCAGTAGGCGGTCGGTCTCGGCCGCAATTAACTTTTCATCGTCGGGGGAACATCTTCTAGATTTCGTTGCAATAGGAGTGCAGTCTTCAGATAGATTGCTGAATAGCGACGGAGAGCTTGTTTTTACAGAAGCCAGCCCACAGATGTTGAGGGGTGGTTTACTTCCTCCAAATTTAACGTTGACGTCTTCATGTAAGGCAGTGGCGGACCTACATTTTTGGGACCCTGAAGCTTGAACTGTTATGGGGGCCCCTTCGTCATCAGAGGGGGCTCGTTAGGATAAAGAGGTGAAAATCTGATTTTTGGTGTTAAAATGCACAAGCGAGACGAGTGCAGCCTGAATTGAGAATTCAGATGTCTTTTTATGGTTCCGATTGGCTCTAGCCAATCGGAAACTACACTACACTTCTTCCATGCTCATAATATTGCTCAGTTATGAAACGCAGCTGTTCCACAGTCCATGCAGTCATCTTGAAGGGTTAGTTTTAACTAACACTTTTATTTTGTTTTGTATCTTATCTTGTCTTGTATTGTCAAAACCTATACAATCCTATACAAACTTGTAACTATCCTCTTTCGAATGATGAGTATGATTTTATAAAAGGACTTATACTTTAAGAGTTACAGGGGTTTCTTTTGGGTCCCATTTCTCTGGATCACCCATATATATATATATATATATATATATATATTCAGTGTTGGGCACTAAAGCGTTAATCCGATAACAGTTAATTAACGAAGTTAACTTTTTTAACGGACTATTAACGGAAGTTAATTTCCATTTATCGTTATCGGACCAGTTAACTTCCGATAACTCGATATTTAGTCTGTTAAAGTCCGTTAACACGTTAACTGCGAGGAGTCATTCACGGAAGATCACCGCTCTGCGAATGAATTCAAACCGCCATAAACTTCAGTCTGCCAATTCCGTCCTCTGCCGCAGTGGAACGGCTCTTCTCTTCTCGGCAAGGACATCCTGAGGCCCAAGAGGTCAAGACTGGCAGTTGGGCCTACTTTGAGAAGTTGGTCTTTCTGAAGGGCAACCAGCACATTGTGTCATAGTCTTTAATAAATGTGCCTAAAATTAATTTTACCTTTCAGTTCCCGCCATGATAATTCTCTGGTAAATTAAAATTTAGTTAATGGTTAGTGGTTACAAGGGTTTTAAAACATGTAATCAGTACATTTTTTATTAAAAATAAAAAAAAAAGTTATTAAGCAAAAAAGTTGCAAAACTTGATAAAAATACAGTTAAATACCTATTTATTGTTGGATTTTGCATAAATAAACATTTTCTATGGGTTTTAAAGCTTTTTTCCTTGATTTTTTTAAATGTTAGTAAAGAAATAGTTATCGTTAACGGATTATCGTTAACTTCCGTTAACTTTGTAGTAAAATTATCGGATTATCGTTATCGGAGTTAAAAATTGGGGTTAACGGATTATCGTTATCGAAGTTAACTTTTTGGTTAACGGTGCCCACCACTGTATATATTACAATCCGACATTACGTTAAAACATAGTCGAGCGTTAGAAAAAAAATTTCACGAAAAAAATCGACCCCCACTTTCTTTAACATTGCTTTATTTTAATTTGATTTAAAACACAAGACTGAAAGTGATCAAATAATGTTAAAAAAAAATCCCTTCCGACATACCTTCGAATCATATAAATTAACTGCCGAATAGGGTGTGTGTGTGTGTGTGTGTGTGTGTATACAAAATACATAGATAGAAAGACAAATCTATGAAAAAAAGCACATCAAGTGCTGTGAAGGACAGACTGATAATCTCAAGTAGGTGCAGTTACTCAATAGTGAAAAACTTCCAATTGAAATATTAATAACTTAGAACCTTATAAAGATGGTAGGTAGGCCTATTCTAATGCAGTATAAATTAGCCTAATTCCTATAACTTTAAGAATAATTTAGTTAGGAGTTCGGTGTCAATTTTTACATAGGCAGGAGCCTCCCAAGTTTTGAAGTAATTAGTCCATAATGACTCTAGCAAATAGATTAATAAGAACGTGGCCAATTCTGAAATGTTAGTTTTACCCCATGACCAGCCTACCTAGAGGGTCTGAGGTACGCTAGGCTACGTCTGGCCATTAAGCCTACTTGCTGGCCTACGGATGTATTTTCTCGTTGAAATAAGGCCTGTTCAACAATAAATTCCTGATTCTAATTTTATAAATAATGAAACCAAACAAATCTGAAAGAAGAACGCGATTCTACAGTATATAAAAGAGTTGGAATTTCTACAATTATATAATATATATATATATATGCATATAACTGCAATGACCGCGCAGTATATAAATGAATAGAAACGACATAAGTGTTAAGGAACGTTTCTGCACACGAGGAGGAGAGATAACGAATAATGAAAAATGAGGCGAACCGCCCGGGAATCGAACCCAGGGCCTTCCAATTGCCGGTCGGACGCTCTACCATTATGCCACGGACCTCACTCAATCACAAATCGAAATTCTCCCACATAGGGCAGAAACCAATACCCTGAGAGGGCACCCTCGCAAATCGTGAATATGCGCCTATAACTGCAATGACCGCGCAGTATATAAATGAATAGAAACGACATAAGTGTTAAGGAACGTTTCTGCACACGAGGAGGAGAGATAACGAATAATGAAAAATGAGGCGAACCGCCCTGGAATCGAACCCAGGGCCTTCCAATTGCCGGTCGGACACTCTACCATTATGCCACGGACCTCACTCAATCACAAATCGAAATTCTCCCACATAGGGCAGAAACCAATACCCTGAGAGGGCACCCTCGCAAATCGTGAATATGCGCATATAACTGCAATGACCGCGCAGTATATAAATGAATAGAAACGACATAAGTGTTAAGGAACGTTTCTGCACACGAGGAGGAGAGATAACGAATAATGAAAAATGAGGCGAACCGCCCGGGAATCGAACCCAGGGCATTCCAATTGCCGGTCGGACGCTCTACCATTATGCCACGGACCTCACTCAATCACAAATCGAAATTCTCCCACATAGGGCAGAAACCAATACCCTGAGAGGGCACCCTCGCAAATCGTGAATATGCGCATATAACTGCAATGACCGCGCAGTATATAAATGAATAGAAACGACATAAGTGTTAAGGAACGTTTCTGCACACGAGGAGGAGAGATAACGAATAATGAAAAATGAGGCGAACCGCCCGGGAATCGAACCCAGGGCCTTCCAATTGCCGGTCGGACGCTCTACCATTATGCCACGGACCTCACTCAATCACAAATCGAAATTCTCCCACATAGGGCAGAAACCAATACCCTGAGAGGGCACCCTCGCAAATCGTGAATATGCGCATATAACTGCAATGACCGCGCAGTATATAAATGAATAGAAACGACATAAGTGTTAAGGAACGTTTCTGCACACGAGGAGGAGAGATAACGAATAATGAAAAATGAGGCGAACCGCCCGGGAATCGAACCCAGGGCCTTCCAATTGCCGGTCGGACGCTCTACCATTATGCCACGGACCTCACTCAATCACAAATCGAAATTCTCCCACATAGGGCAGAAACCAATACCCTGAGAGGGCACCCTCGCAAATCGTGAATATGCGCATATAACTGCAATGACCGCGCAGTTATATATATATATATATATATATATATGAAAATGAAAATGAAAATGCAAAGGTTTATTGGCAGACTATAGTCCATATGACAAATATTATTAAAACAATGACAGTTCATACACTAAGGATAGAAATATATACAATTGATTAGAAATAATACTGTAATGTCGAAGTTAAGTGGAGCTACAAACAGACGTTTTCCTACCAAGAATTCCATAGCTTAGAGCAGTGATGCACAAACCCTGGCCCGCAGGCCAAATGTGTCCCCCACGGGTCTTTTCAGTGGCCCCACGGGTCTTTTCAATTCAATGAAAAAGTTAGAATATAAAAGTGACCCAATTTATGACTTAGATGGAAAGTAAGTAGGCTAATACATTTAGTTATTTTCTTCGCTTGGCCCTCACATCAAAAAGGTTTGTGCACCACTGGCTTAGAGGATAAATGGCAGGACTCATAGATAGCTTGGATAATCGGGTTGGTTGATTTTTTGTTTTCTTATATCCGAGTCATCACTCAAGGAGCTGGTAATAGTTTGACCCAAATACTTAAACTCTTGTACTTCTTCAATTACTTCACCATTCATTTTAAGCCTTATATCAGCTGGCTCATTACAGCTTTTAGGATGAAATTGCATAACCTTAGTTTTTGAAACATTAAAAAGAATATCATGTTTCTGCGAATACACTCCGCAGACTTTTAGTAGCCGATCCAGACCTTTAACAGAGGGACTTATTAACACTATATCATCGGCATAAACTAAGTTATTTATCCTTGTGTTATCTATACAACATCCCACTGTTGCCTCATTAAGTGAAGCAATTAATCCGTCAATATACACATTAAACAGCACAGGGGAGAGCAAGGAGCCTTGTCTCACCCCGCAACAGGAGCCAAAACACTCGGATAGTACATTGCCCCACCTAACGGTGAAAGATTGGTGGGAATACTAAAATTTCAATACGTTTAATATGTACATGGGAACCTTCTTGTCTTCCAGTTTTTCAAATAAAATATTATGGTTTACCCTATCATATGCCTTACTTATATCCTGGAAACAGCTATAAATAGTTGAATTACTGTCAATGTATTTAGATATTGTTTCTTTAAGTACATAGATACACAGGTCAGTTGAGTGGGACCTTTTAAAACCAAAATGATTAGATGTCCATAGGTAATCATTTAATCGGAGTAACAAAAATTTTTCTAGTAGTTTCGAGAAGCAGGAAGCGACAGCAATAGACCTGTAATTATTGCTGGACAGAATGTCTCCGTACTTATTTTTGACAGGGGAAGATATATACCCTCATGAACTCTGCAGGGATATAGCTATGAGCAAGCATGGCTGATAGGAGCAATGATATATGCAAACATACAACGTCATTAGCATATTTTAAGTGCTCATTCGATAAGTCATCTACCCTTGACGCAGAACCAGTCTTTAACTCTTTAATTAACCTCTTTACGTCAGAAAATAATATTAAAGTATTTTCCCCTGTCCCTCCCACAGTCATTTCGCTGCAATCTATCTTAAGATTATCCCTACTCACACTGTTTAAAATGTTAGAGTAGTAGTTTTTCCACAGCTTTGCAATTTCATCCTCCCCGACACCCCATCGATTGTCGGAGGGAGGACATTTTTTATACCCGTTTGATTCTTAACAAATTTCTAAAATTTGTTATTATCGTTATTTATGCGATCTTCACAGGCTTTTGATGCTCGAATAGACTCTTCTTCCTGTTTACATCGCCTTATGGCCGCCTTATACTGACCTCTACTTCTACACATATTCATGTATACTGGTCCTAATCTGGGTCTACCATGAAAGCATCACAAATCATAGACGTCTTTCGATTCCCTCTTCAGGGGGGCAATAAAATCATTCCATCCAGGAATAATCTTAGTATGATAGTTGTAAGATTTAATCAGGGGGCTTCCTGCTTCTCTTAACAGGGATATTATCTTACTATAATACCTAGCTATGAGTTTACAGTGAGAATCACTTGAGCAAGGATTACTACAGGCAAGATGCAAAATTTCTAAATTATTAAGGAGGTGACTTGTTCTGTCTTTGTATTCTATTCTCTGCTGCATATTAACATTGGACCAATCGACGCGATTATTCTTACCTATTGAGTTCTTGTTAAGTTGTGTTGCGCATAAATTGGTAACGTTAATTAATATTTCTAATGGTCTATGATCAGAAAGAAGGAAATCATGCAGAATATGAACTCTAACAATTCGATCCTTTAGATTATTACTAACGTATGTAAAATTACCACTGGTTATTCCTAATACATCTACATCACTTATACTTAAATTGGCCGACTCGCACGTTACCCAATTCTACGAAGAATTCCGAGTTCACATGTGCGTTAAAGTCCCCCATTATTATACAGTGAGAATATTTGGGGTTATCTGATAATGACTTAATTTTGTACAGCAAATCAATGTATTCATCTAGATTACTGCCGTTGTTGTATGGTAAATAGCAATGCCCTCGTAAATTCTGGAATTATAACCACTAACATCAGTGATCATTTTCCTACTTACACTATATTCAATAACATTGTTCAGGCTGCGGACAAAACAACTATTGATTATAGAATATTCTCAGAGGTTAACAAGAGAAAATTTATTGGGGTTGTAGAAAATACTCGACTTGACTGTGACGAACCTTTAAATGACCCAGATCATATGTTTCAGTTCTTCTATGACACCTTATTCCATATTTTTAATATTTGCTTTCCTTTAAAGAGAAAAACAGTTTCGCCCAAAAGTGTCGCAAATCCATGGATCATTCCAGGAATTATCACTTCAATAAAGAACAGAGATAAATTATTCAAATTACAATTGCAGAGCAAAATTCCTAAAATACAATATACTCAATACAGAAACAAATTAACTAAAATAATAAAAATTGCAAAATATAACTATTATAACAATCAATTTTCCAAACATAAAGGAGACATGAAAAACATTTGGACAACCATAAACAATCTTCTCGGAAAACAAATTAAGAAAAATTCAATAGAGAAATTAAATGTTGATAATAAAGAAATTACTGATGATACTGCTAGTGCAGACTCTTTAAATGCACACTTTACTTCAATAACGGATAAGCTTCGCGCACAATTAATAAATAATGATCACTCACCTCTAGAATATATGCCACCCAGCCCACTAAATTCATTTTCTTTGGTTCCTGCTACCTCTACTGAGGTCCAGAATATTATTGGTAAATTAAAAAATACAAAAAATAACATTCATAACATTCCTGTACCTACATATATTGAAACTTGTTAAAGATAAGATATCTGTAACTTTGGCTAAAATTATCAATCAAAGTATTTCTAAAGGAATATTCCCATCAATGCTAAAAACTGGTTGTATAACACCCCTTTTTAAAAGGGGTGATCCTACACTAGCAACAAATTACAGTCCGGTGTGTTCATTACACTGGTATGCATATGAAATGTTTTTGTCTGCTGTGAGGGTTTTTTCAACTCATATTATATAATTCGACCATGCTGAATTCGAAAATGACATTGGTTTTCCTCAATCAGGTCAGGTTTTTTCTCTATTGGCCATTTATTATAAGTCCAATTTTATCCCCAAATTTATTGATTTTTTTAGCTTAAACACTGTAGATACGAGTAATATTATAAGAACACTCGTGAAAAATGAAAACATTGTGTGAATAAATACTTTTATTCATACAATGAATATGGAAAAAAGTTTATTGAGGAAGGAATGAAGTTTTTTGGCTTTCCGTCTGTGTTTTTCTTCGGGCACGTCTCGCTTCAAACACCAGCAATAGTCCGCCAGCATATTGATATCCCAGTTTCCCTGGTACCTCTCTTCCATTATTTTGATATCTTGGTGAAATCGTTCACCCTGTTCCTCACTATAATCCCGCAATTTTCAGGAAAATAGTCCAAGTGGGACCACAAAAAGTGCATTTTTATGGACATGCGCGACCCATGAGCTTTGAAAGCTTCCATCAAGTTTTCGACAACGGACTCGTATTCTGGACTTCTACGCTTGCCAAGAAAATCAGTGACAACTGATTTGAATGCCTGCCAGGCATTCTTCTCAGTTGGAGTCATTGCGTTTTCGAACTGAGTATCCTTGATCAAAGTTCGAATTTGAGGACCATCAAAAACCCCAGCATTTAGTTTAGCATCAGATATATGAGGAAATTTACTCTCGAGATATCGGAATGCTGAACCCTCCTTATTCATTGATTTGATGAAATTTTTCATCAAGCCCAGCTTAATATGAAGTGGTGGGAGCAAAATTTTTGTTGGTGGTACAAGGGGCACTGAAACGACATTATGCGACCCAGGTTAAAAATTCTCTCTGGATGCCCATTCACGCTGTGCATAGTGCTTCTCATCCGCTCGGCTATCCCATTTGCAGAGGAAACATGGGTATTTCGTGTATCCCCCTTGCATTCCCAATACAAATGCCACAATCTGAAAAAAATGAAAATATTTAAAGAATTTAGAGAATTTGTTCTATCAGATAAAAAAATCTATGCATTGGACTGTATCACTTCTGTGGGGAAGTTAAGTGTTCTTATACGCTCTCAAATAACCTTTGGAAAAACAACATAGTCAATAGCAATAGTTTACTTATGATATTGGTATTGCCTTCAAATCTCCACAGATCCTCCAGTTATGTTGGTCGTATACGAGAGCATCCAGTAAAATTTTCATATTATCGTAGCTCTCAGTAAGTTGTACGGAATGTGCTATAGGGACTGATGCAACCCTATTCCCAATGTTGAGAAGTACTGCTTTCAAACTTCGTTTAGACGAGTCTATAAATAGCCTCCATTCTGATGCGTTATATGGCAGGCCCAAGGATTCGATTAGCCCTCAACATTGCAGCAGTACACTAAGGAAGAGGTATTTTCGTGCACTGCAAAAAACTTGCGGAATTCTTCCTCTCGTTTCCTATACCAGGAGAATGTTGTTCCCGGAGCCAGCAAGTTGTCCTCTCGAAGTCGTGAGCCCAAGATCTCGGCAGCTAATTTGGAAAGTCCTAAATCCCTGGTAAGATAATTAAGTTTGGCCTGGTTGAGAGGGCTCGGCTCATTTGAAGCGATATTTTGAGGTATATACGACTGGGACTGGTCATTGGCATTGGTCATTGATTCATCATCAGAATCATCGAAGTCCAGGGTTTGAGGTGGGTCGGGTATTGGAATTCCAGGACCATGGGGTATAGGTCTCATAGCAGAAGGAATGTCAGGGTATACAACAATGTGTTTATTCTTCTTGTTAACTCCTGAAAATAGAAACACAGAAACATGGATATAAAACTTGCATATGAAATAGAAGAAGCATTCAGACAGTGGCGGCTCGTGAGGGAAGGCTGCGGTCTGTAAGATATGAAATAGGTCGATGGAGTCTGTATATTTTCTTTCTTTTTCATTCATATTGTCCCTTCGGGGACAATATGAATGAAAAAGAAAGAAAATATACAATCATTGTATATGTAAATGTAACTTGTATAACAATATGTATGTGTAAATGTATTTTCTATAACAATATGTATATGTAAATGTATGATTACCATTATGGTGAATATTATGCTATATATGGTGAATATTATGTCAAGTTTCATACGAGGATTTCAAAATATTTAAGAAAAATAAATTTATAAGCCCACCTTGGAGGTTTATCATGCAGAAATAGCAATCTGTCACGTGATCCTTTCCTTCTCTCCAAATCATGGGAATTCCAAAAGGCAAAGATTTCGCTCTGCCTTTGCTCCATCTTCTCAAATTTTCAATGCACGTCTTGCAGCACATATGAGGGGCGAAATTTTTGTCCTGGTCCCCTAGCTTAATTCCAAAGTATGCTCTATACATTGTCTTCACAAATTTAGTGATTTGGGACTGGTTATTTGGCATGGTAACCGTCCCATATATGTAGCAGAATCTATTGGGATCATTTTTACACGCTCTATTCATTATGAAATATTTTATCTATATGCCTGAAAAGTAAAAAAAGATATTATACAAGTGAAACAAGTGATGATAGATGTTACTGTTCCAATTCCGCTTTGACAAAATCACGAAACATTCTATTTTACTTATGAGGCCATAGCCGGATAACCTGAGCTGATTGAGAAAAACGGATTGCAGATTCGAAATCAGCAGGAAAAACTCTATAAGAATCACTTACAAAACCCTTGACAGCATGTAATGAGTCTTTACTTATTATTGTTTTCTGTGTAACAAGTCTTTACTAATTATTATTGTGGTGCCGCGTTTGTTAGCGGGCTAGAGATAAAGTAAATGCCAATTTGAGGCTTTATTCAACATAAACATAGCATAGATCTGAAACACAGAAAACAATAATTAGTAAAGACTCATTACATGCTGTCAAGGGTTTTGTAAGTGATTCTTATAGAGTTTTTCCTGCTGATTTCGAATCTGCAATCCGTTTTTCTCAATCAGCTCAGGTTATCCGGCTATGGCCTCATAAGTAAAATAGAATTTTTCGTGATTTTGTCAAAGCGGCCTTAGAGGCCACCTACGTCAAGAAGCCAAACGAGGTATGCGCTCGCCACCTGTTGTCCACCCGTCACCAAAAGCCCGAGGAAACCCTCGATGAGTACTTGCAAATTCTTCAACAACTAGCCAATGACTGCAACTTCAAATCGGTTTCCGCCGACGAAAACAGGAGTTCATCTGTGAGAGACGCTTTCATCCGAGGAATTAGAGATAGCGCCATCCGTACCCGCTTACTCGAAAATGACACACTCTCACTGGAAAAGGCTATCGTCCAGGCTCGAACATTAGATCAGGCCCAGAAAAACTCAGAATCGTACCTCACTCATTACGGTGCTGTTGCAGCCACTGGCTCTCGCCACGAACCGTCGCCGACTACTGACTCTGCCCGGCCTGCCTGCGTCCAAGAAGACGATCTCCCAAACTCTTCAGCCGCTACGAATTTCGACAACAAAGCCGCTCTGTGCTTCTTCTGCGGGTCTCGACGCCACCCACGAAGCAGGTGTCCAGCAAAGGATTCTATCTGTGCGAAATGTGAAAAGACCGGCCACTGGGCCAAAGTCTGCCGCTCAAGTACTTCCTCGGCACGTCAAAAACAGGATAAAACCACAGCGTCTCATTCAGCCGCAGCATTAGCGACCATTAGTACCACTCTATCGTGTAGCTCCTCCATGCCTACCAACTCAACAGTCGATATCCTCGTCAACGGCCGTTCGTGTCTCGCCTTGTTGGATACTGGCAGCTCGGACAACTTCATTCGTGAGGATCTAGCCAAACACTTAGAGCTGCCCATTCTTCCGCACTCGGGCGTCGTATCAATGGCTTCGCCTAATCTATCCGCAGCCATCTCAGGTCGATGTACAGTGAAGGTTACGATGGGAGACCGCGACTACGAAAAGCTCGAACTATCCGTCTTGTCGGATCTGTGCGCTGACATAATACTCGGTACCCCATTCTTAATCAAACACAAGGAATTGAACATCAATTTCGGAGGTCCGGAGCCAGCACTCCATATATGCGGCCTTACTCGATCAAGAATTTCAGCCCCACCACTATTCGGCAACTTAACTGCCGATTGTCATCCCATCGCCACGAAGTCCAGACGATTTTGCTCTGATGACAAAATTTTCATTGGGAAAGAAATCGAAAAGCTACTCAGGGATGAGATAATTGAACCCAGTAACTCACCCTGGCGTGCTCAAGTAGTCATCACATCTACCGAAACAAAAAAAAAACGCATGGTAATCGATTTCTCTCAAACCGTCAACCGATTTACCATGCTAGATGCATATCCTCTTCCGCGAATCGATGATATAGCCAACAAAGTCTCACAACACAAATACTACAGCGTAATTGATCTGTCAAGCGCATACTACCAGGTAGAAATCGATCCGTCTGAACGACCTTTCACAGCATTCGAGGCTGACGGAAATCTATACCAATTCAGAAGGATCCCTATGGGAGTAACTAACGGAGCCGCGGCCTTCCAGCGCGTCATGAACGAATTCATATCCTCGAACAACTTATCATCAACATACGCCTACCTCGACGATCTCACCATCTGCGGAACCACTTGGGAAGAGCACGATGAGAACCTTCGACATTTCTGGGAAGCCGCTAAACGAGTAAATCTGAGTCTAAACAAGGAAAAATGCAAGCTTTCGATGACATCAGTGCACCTGCTCGGATATTCTATTTCTCATGGCGTATTGCGGCCCGATCCCGAACGCCTCCGGCCACTACAAGAACTTCAAACTCCTCGCAACAAGTCGTCTCTACAACGCGTAATCGGACTATTCGCATACTATGCTAAATGGATTCAGAACTATTCCCTCAAGATCAAACCTCTGCTCAACGTTTCATCATTCCCATTAACTCGCGAGGAAGTATCAACGATCCAAACACTCAAAGATGATATCTCGAAAGCTGTCGTCGGTTCAATCGATGAAGAACTGCCGTTCACTGTGGAGACGGACGCTTCCTCTCCAGCAATCGGAGCCACCCTCACCCAGAACGGCCGCCCGGTGGCGTTCTTTTCTCGCGCTCTGAATAACACAGAACGTCGCCATCACATCGTTGAAAAGGAAGCATACGCTGTAATCGAATCCATTCGCAAGTGGAAGCACTTCTTAGCTTATCGACACTTTACTGTCGTCACCGACCAGCGGAGCGTATCTTTCATGTTCGATGGAAAAGCTACTGGTCGTATTAAGAACGATAAGATTCTCCGTTGGCGTGTAGAACTAGCCGGCTACTCATTCACAATAAAATACAGACCGGGCCCCGAGAACCGAGCCGCAGACGCATTGTCGCGATCCTTTTGCGCTGCTACTCCAAGAATATCCCTCTCCCAGCTGCATGTTAATCTGATACACCCAGGAGTCCGCCGAATGACTCATTTTGTGAGAGCTAGGAACCTACCATTCTCAGTGGATGACATCAAACGAGTTACGTCGGAATGCCAAACATGCGCTAATGTAAGCCACAGTACTATAAACCAGAAGTTAGTCACTTAATACGGGCCATGTCCCCGTTTGACCGACTTAACATCGACTTTAAAGGCCCGCTTCCGAGCGCAACTTCGCGACCTTACATCCTAACAGTAATCGACGAGTATTCACGCTTTCCTTTTGCCTTCCCGTGCCGTGATACGAACACGTCAACCGTTATCGCCCGTCTCACCGAGTTATTTTCTACCTTCGGAACTCCCTCTTACATCCACACAGATCGAGGGACATCGTTTATGTCTTCGGAACTAAAACTGTTCCTAACTAAACATGGTATCGCGACTAGTCGCACAACGCCGTATCACCCCGAAGGAAACGGGCAATGCGAACGTTACAATGGAATCATCATGAACACCATCAAACTAGCCATAGAAGATCGCGGGTTGCCGATGTCGCAATGGGAGTCCGTCCTACCAGACGCGCTGCACTCGATTAGATCGCTGCTGTGTACGGCCACGAACGAAACTCCTCACGAGCGTCTATTCACGCACCCGCGGCGTACTTCTACCGGTTCTGCACTACCGACGTGGCTGTCTTCTCCGGGAACTGTACTCCTTCGCCAATTCATTCACCGATCCAAGAACGACCCCCTCGTCGAGGAAGTTGAGTTAATTGAGGCAAACCCCAACTACGCGTTTATACGGCATCCGAATGGGAGAGAAGATACCGTATCCATCAGGGACCTGGCACCGGCGGGACGTAGCAATACGGATGACACGAATCACTATGAACCCCCCGTACCCAGTCCGCCAATCAATTCCACCTCGCTAACGAACGACTCAGAACCCGCTGAGATCCGCCGACACACGGTCCCAACAGCTCCCGTCGAAGCGACTCCAGTCGAAGTCGAGAGAGGCCCACCTGTGTCAGTAACCTCCGAGACGAGTCCCCCTCTGAGAAGAAGCACTCGAATCAGATACCCAGCTCAACGCCTAAACTTGTAGACTCTTCTTTCTTCCAAAATATCTTGAACTTGTCGTTTTGTTTCTTACCGTGCAATGTATCACGTATTATAAAAGAAGAGAGGAATGTAATGAGTCTTTACTAATTATTGTTTTCTGTGTAACAAGTCTTTACTAATTATTGTTTTCTATGTTTCAGATCTATGCTATGTTTATGTTGAATAAAGCCTCAAATTGGCCTTTACTTTATCTCTAGCCCGCTAACAAACGCGGCACCACACAGCAAAATTGATGCATACCAGTGTTATCTGTGTTCAGCAAAGTTTTTGAAAAAATTGTAAAAGGTAGAATGCAGCGATATTTAGAATCCTACAAGTTATTATCTCCAAATCAATATGGCTTCCGTAATAATAAAACAACGGAAATGGCTATTTTAAATCTTATGGAAAATGTAAATATAACTAAGGAGAACAAAGAAATAATGATATCAATATTTATGGATTTGAGTAAGGCGTTTGATGTAATAGACCATAATATTCTACTTAATAAATTATATTGTTACGGCTTTAGAGGAGCAATCAGTGATTGGTTTAAAAGTTATTTGTCCAATAGATATCATTTTGTATCAGTAAATAAGGTTTGCTCAACTAAAGCGCTTGTCAAACATGGTGTGCCACAGGGCTCAGTTCTGGGTCCACTGTTATTTTTATTATATATAAATGACCTTCCACGTTTATCTGATATACTAAACTTCATAATGTTTGCGGATGATACAACTGTCTCTTTTTCTTGCAAAGATGTTAATCAGCTAAGAATATATTTCATTCAGAATTCATCAGTGTAATGAAATGGTTGACCACCAATAAACTCTTTTTAAATACCAGTAAAACAAATTTCATGATGTTTACTAATAAAAGAAATGTATATCTTGATGAACTTAATGTTAATGAAATCGCCATAAAGGAGTGTATTGTAACAAAATTTCTTGGTGTAATGCTAGATAAGAATTTGCAATGGAGTGATCATGTAAATTATATCGCGAAAAAGATTTCAAGGAATGTTGCTATAATGTTTAAACTTAGAAATGTAGTCCCTAAACAAGTTTTATTGACTCTTTATCATACTCTTGTTCTTCCTTATATAACATACTGCATCCTTGTTTGGGGAAACTCCGCTAACAACGCATTAAATGGTATCTTTGTCATCCAAAAACGAGCAATAAGGTTATTATCTGATGCTGATTTCCTTGATCACTCTAGTGCATTATTTAAAGAGTTAAACCTACTAAAGCTCAACGATATAACCAAACTGGCACATTTTATTTTTATTTACAAGTGTAAGAACAAAAGCATTAATTTGCAATGGGTAAATAGATATTTTGTAACTCATCAAGAAATCCACTCGTATCAGACCAGAAATAGATCAAAGCTTGTTATACCTCAATTTAGATTGTCTTCATCTCAAAAACTACCCATTTTCATTGGATTGAAACTATGGAATGACTTGCATGCCGATATAAAAAATATTGTGAATGTAAATTTGTTTAAAACCAAGTTGAAATCCCGATTAATAATGGTATACTAACAAAAATCTAGGATTAATGTCCACTAATATTGTTTAATATTGTCCATTAATATTGTTTAATATTGTAATACATGTTTTAACTATTAACAATACTTATTTACTTATTTATTTATTTATTATTATTAATTAATAACAACTAGCTGCTTATTTTTAATAAAAGCCCAGTAAAGCCTAAATCTTAAGGGCCAAATTAAATAAAATAAATAATCGAGCTTCACAATTATTCATGTCATTGTAAATTGAAAAAAAATTATTTATTTTATTATTATTAATAAAGGTTATTCTATCTATCTATCTATCTATCTAATTTTTTGTGCATAAATAAATAATCCTTTAAAAATAAATTTTCCTAAAGTTAATTTAAAATTTGTTAAATAAAATTATAAAATTTTGATTAAAAAATCAATTAAAGAGTAGAGTAAATATAATTTACAGATGACTTCCTTATTCTTGTAACTAACATTCCTCTTAATAATACGTAACATTTTATTTGCTTTATTTCTAGCCTGTAAGAACTGCTTAGAAAATTTTACATCACTGCAAACTATAATGCCAAGATCCCTTTCCTTTCTAACATCCTCCAACCAGTTCCCTTGCATCTCATAACTAAAGTTTTCATTATTTTTACCAAAATGCATGACTGCATTTTTGAACCTTGAATTCCATCTGCCATTTACTAGCCCAAACAACTAATCTATCAAGATCTTTTTGCAGTTTATAAGAATTTTCTATATTTGTCACTGGGGCAACTACTTTTGTATCATCTGCAAATTTAGAAATTTTACAACCTACTCCTTTCTCTAAATCATTTAGATATAAAATAAAGGGTAATGGACCTAAAACTGATTCCTGTGGTACCCCACTTTTCACTTTCTGCCACCCAGAATTACCCTCTGTTTTCTGTCTTCCAACCATTTTTCTACCCAATTTATAACTGACCCTAATATACCATGAGCTTTTAATTTATATAGAAGTCTCCTATGTGGAACCTTGTTAAATGCTTTACTAAAATCCAAATAAATAACATCTACATCCAGAGACGTACCGAAGGGGAGGGCGACAGGGGCGATCACCCCCCCCTTGAGGTAATAAATTATTATTTTGATTATTTTTACGTATTTAATTTACATGTTCAATTAAATATTTTACATATTTAATTTCATGCGTCAATCGAAAAATGTTAGCTAGCTTTCTAGCGATTTTGTGTTTCATGAGTATTGCGTCATTTTTCATGGCATCTGGCAACCGCAGTTTATCGATTTTTGTTTACATTCATTCAAATATTTAGTTTGTGAACTTTCTAAATTTTGATAATTTTAAGTATTGATTAAAACTTTGTGTGTATAAATGTGTAGTGAGTGATCATGTGTGAAGGCCGCTTGGTCTCAAACATGTAACTAATAAATGAAATGAAACATTAAGTATGTTATTTTTAAAATTTGGTATTCAGTTTTTTACACATTTTAAAATTTAGTTTCAAAGTTTTCATTTAATTTACAATTTTTCACATTGTATTGCACACACAAAATTGTGTGGATTTTGTTTGGATTTTGTATTTCATTATAATGGACTTTAATGTTATGGTTAGTAATAATTCCTATTTCTATTTGTAACTTTGTAGAGTACTATTTGCAGGTGTCACAGGACTAAAGATAATGGACCTTCATAAATTTTTCAAAAGAAAAAATGTCCAAATTGACAGTGGTTCTACAGAGCATGATGATCAAAGTACTGTTAATCCCAGTAAAATTGTTAGGTTACAACAGGATGAGAATGAAAGTGAAAAAATTTCGGCGCCTTCGGCGCTAACTCTTGCCTCCCCTACTACTAAAAATCTAAAATGGTTTAGGATCCCGAAAACTCTTAATCCGGCCCTGAGAATAATTTTCTTTTATAAAGGTAACAGTCCAAGGAAATGCTTAATCTCGAAATTAGTACTTTTTTATTCTTATGTTAATACAAATCTGAGCATCCTAATTGCGGTTTGCATTGAATATTATGTTACTAATCAGATTTTTTATCATAATTTTTATATTTTTTATAATATAATTTTTATATTTTTATTCATAATGTGTACTAGCAGTAGCTAGTTAATCATCTCTAACTGAACGATAAACTCATCATGAACGTACATAAAAATTATTTATCTTTATTTCAATTATACTTCTGCGATTAGTTCCAAGTTCGCCTCCCCCTTGGCAAATTTCTGGGTACACCCCTGACTACATTATTTCCATCTTCTACCTGATCAGTTACAAATTCTAAAAAGTCTAAGAGATAAGACAAACAAGACCTTTCTGATTTAAATCCATGTTGTGAACGGTGCTATGAAAATTCGGTCTCAGAAAATTTGGTCTCAGAAAAGTCGGTCTCAGAAAATTCGGTCTCAGAAAATTCGGTCTCAGAAAATAACTAAAAAATATGTACTAATAACTAAAATTTTTTTACTAGAAATTGGTATAGTTATTAATGAACTACAAATATATACTACAAATTTGTAAGATTTATTTAGTAACGAAATTAACTCAAAATACACTGGGGAACAAATTTTAACTTTTTTTTTTGTTTCTTGGACGTGAACAGGTCGGTCTTATAGGAGTTTTTCCGCTGATTCCGAATATAGCCGTGGAATTTCTCTATCACCCAAGGTTACTGAGAAATTTGTATTTTAATATTTATTCAAAACGTGTATAGAAGTTAGTAAAAATACTTCATAAAAATTATATTAGTGGCAGATTGGCATTTAAAATATTCTTCTTAAAACTTCTTTGTCACTGATTTTCTCTTGTAGTTTTCATTAGGAGCTTCTCGCATCAATGTCCAGCAGTAATCAGCTAACATTGCCAGATCCCACCTCCCTTGGTAGCGTTTCTCCATAGTAGCTATATCTTGGTGGAACCTTTCTCCATGCTCATCGCTTACGTCGCCGAGGTTTTCAGGGAAGAAATCTAAATGGGAGTGCAAGAAATGGATTTTTAGTGACATATTACATCCCAATAACCTATATGCTTCAATCATGTCCTGCACTATTTTTTCATAGTTAGAGGCTTTGATGTTCCCTAGAAAATTTGTGACAACATTCTTCATGGCCCCCCCATGCCACTTTTTCTTTTCCTCTCAAGGCATCATCAAACTTTTGATCTTTCATGAGCTCTCTGATTTGGGGACCAACAAAGATCCCTTCTTTTATCTTTGCATCGCTAAGTCGTGAAAACTTTTTCTTCAAATATTTGAATGCCTCATCTTCCTTGTTCATTGCTTTGACAAAATTTTTCATGATGCCAAGTTTGATGTGAAGTGGCGGTAAGTATATTTTCTTGGGGTCAACTAAGGGTTCATGAGACACATTCTTCAGTCCTGGGATACATTTTTGACGAAATGGCCAATCCTTTACAAAATAATGCGAATCTCTGGCTCTGCTGTCCCATTCAGAAAGGAAGCAGCAGAACTTCGTATAACCGAGCTGCATTCCCAGAAGAAGCGCGACGACTTTTAAATCCCCACATATATATACCAACGAAACTGGTCATAATTAATCTGCTGAAGGATGAGTTTCATATTTTCGTAAGATTCCTTCATGTGGACAGCGTGCCCTACAGGAATGGAAGGGTATTTATTTCCATTGTGAAGTAGTACAACCTTGAGGCTTAGCTTCGAAGAGTCAATAAATAAACGCCAATCTTCAGATTTGTGCTCATGACCGAGAGCTAACAGCAGTCCATTTACATTATTACAGTAGCATAAACCACCTGACGAGGAGAAATACTGCATCAGATCTTTTTGGCGAGTGCGGAACGCCGATATGCTTGTATCTTTTGCCAGCAAATTCCATTCACGTAACCTGGAGCTCAATAATTCCGCTTTCTTTTTCGGAAGGTCCAAATCTCTCACGAGATCATTCAGCATAACCTGCGTTATCATACGTGATTTATTTGATTCAGTTTGCTGAAAGTCTGTATCTTTAGTGTCATCAATTTCCATTGGTTCAACTTCAGACTCTTCATCCAGTGTCCATGACTTTGGGGGAGTTGGAATTGGGTTATCATCGTCATGTAGTACTGGTCTCATGGCAGATGCAAGATTTGGGTATTGAATTTTATGTTTATTTTTGGCAGAGAATCCTGAAACGTTAGTCATACAAAAATAGCAATCCGTTAGGTGATCCTTGGGCTCTCTCCAAATCATTGGTATGGCAAATGGCATAGATTTGCGGGTACCTTTAATCCAACCCCTAAGAGTGACGGCACAGGAAATGCATGAGATATGAGGTGCCCAGGATTTGTCTTGGTCGCCTACCTTACATCCAAAATAAAGTTCGTAAGCCTTCTTCACGAGTGGGGTCATTGTCTTCCTCTGTGCCATTATGGTCAGTTTTCCACATACGTAGCAAAATGTATCTCTGGGATTAATACAGTTTCGATTCATGCTGGCGGAAAATTATTGAAATCACGGAAAACTTTTTGGAATGAAAAACCAATTTTTTCTACTATGAAAAATTTTAAAATTTGAGCAAAACTTGAACATTTTTCTTTCTTTTTATTAAAAATCTGTTTGTTTAAATAGCTATATTTTTTTAATGCAAAAAATACTATTAAATATAGTTAACCTGGAAAAAAAAGAAAGTAAAATTAAATTAGTACACTTAATTTTAACTAATATTTTGGGAAAACTCTGAGTAAATGGAAATATTATTTTCTCGAAAACTATGGGTGATAGAAAAATTCTGAAACCATATTTGGAATCAGCATCAAAGGTTCTATAAGAAACACCAAATAGTTTTCAAGAAACAAAAATGTTGTTCCCTAGTGATATCTACTAAAAATTGATCAGGTTTATTAAGTATTAGGACAAATTCAAATATGAAAATTCGGTCTCAGAAAATTTGGTCGTAGGGAAATAAAAATATGTACTAAAAATTGGTAGTTTATTAATAAACTACAAATATGTACTACAAATTTATAAGATTTATTTAGTAACGAAATTAACTTAAAATATGTACTAAAAATTGGTAGGGTTTATTAAGTATTAGGACGAATTAAAAATTTGGTCTTAAACACAGAAACTAACGAAAATATCACAACTTAACCTAGCCAATCATCAAGGGTGTACAGTTGACCTAAGCGGGCATTCAGTTGACCTAACCGGGCATTCAGTTGACCTAACCGGGCATTCAGTTGACCTAACCGGGCATTCAATTAACCTAACAGGTTAATATTGGTTATTTCACCTAAATATCTTCTGATCTTTTCGTATTAGGCACTCACTGATGTATATTGAACATAACGAGTAAACTTTTTTTTATTTTCAATCGTTCGGCGGTGGTTGGTTGGTGGCTGGTTTTAAACCAAGACCAAATTTTCTGAGACCGAATTTTCTGAGACCGAATTTTTTGGCCACCGTTGTGAACATGAAATAAGATTAAAATTCTCCAAATAATCTTGAATATTATTCTTTATAATTCTTTCTAGCATCTTTCCTACCAATGATGTCAAACTAACAGGCCTATAATTTCCTATCTCATTCTTACTACCCTTTTTGTAAATGGGTACTACATTAGCTTTTTTCCATTCATCTGGTACTTCTGCATGATTAATTGACCTAGCAAACAAAATAGTTAGTGCCTCAGATAAGCTTTTTTCCCTTTCTCTAAGAATCCTAGCAAATATATTATCAGGTCCAGCAACCTTATCTGACTTTAATATATGAATCACTTGCCTAACATTATCCTTCCTTATACGATCAAGAATATCTGAATTTACAGGATCTAAAGAATTAAAATCAAAGTTATTTAAATTTTCTTCAGTAAAAACAGAGCCAAAATAATCATTAAAAATACCAACCATATCCTCATCTTTTACAAACATCCTATCGTCATGTTTCATTGGGCCAATCCTATTATGTTTTTTATTATTAGATTTAGAAAAGCTAAAGAATTTCTTTGGATCTTTATTGTTGTTTCTAGCTAGATTTATTTCGCTATGCCATTAACTCTTTCTAATCAAACTATTTAGCTTATTTCTTAACTGCCCATAATTATCCAAGTCCAAACTACTGTCACTTCCTTTAATTTCCATGAATGCCCTTTTTTTTATTTTTAATCATCTTAGCTATTTCCCTATTCCACCACAAAGGTTTCCTAATCTTGTCATTCCTAACACTTCTGAAAGGAATACACCTACATTCTACAGTTGCCCGCATATGTAATGTTCCTCGCCTCACAGGCGACTCCGTACATGTGGCAACGCCGAAGTGATAGTCAAGGTACTTCAACTTGGGGGAAGGTGGGATAGAGGGGGGACAACCGAGTCCAACAACATACAACACAGACATATACTGTATATCTAAAGGACAACTGAATGTGCAGTCATTGACATACAGGCAGGTCCGGCGCCAGCCTATTTGGCGCCTTTAGCAGGACTGCAGCTGGCGCCCCCACCCGCCTCCCACTTCACGATTGGATTTGCCCACAAAGTAATCAAGGTACCATATTGAAGAAACTATTTGCCTTACACTGATCTATTTTAATTTGCTAATACATACATTTATTATAAAATTATAAAATCATTTCACAGTTCAAGAAAGTGTCATGACCAATCAAAACAGCGAGTAAAGCGAGGCATATGTAGTAACAAATCAGAACGCTCAAAAGTGCTAAAATATGCGTGCAAAAAGGACATATCTACTGTTTTTTCCAAGCAAGAAGGGCATATGTCACATAAAAACAGTTATTCGCTTATTGACGACTCCCGGAACTCATATTAAGCCGTAAATAAGCCGAGTCGCTTATTGACGACTCCCGTCTGTGCGCGCAACATTTTTAAATCGCTTATTTACGACTCCCGTCCCTAAAGGGTTAAAGGTCGTGATAGTGAAAGTTCTATAATGACCCAATAAGATGAATAAGTTAATTATGTAAATATCATTCAAGCTAAACTGGTGTACATACGTCGTACAACCTTTCATCATTTGTCTATGCTTCTCACTCCTTCATTATTTTTTTCATGTTGTTCTTACATAATACTATCAGACGTGCACAGGGCGGGAGGCGCTGGCGCCCCCCAGATCTTTGGCGCCCTTAGCATTTACTAACCTCGCCTAATGGAAGCGGCGGCCCTGCATACAGGTAATTATAATGTAATGTCTGTGTTCATAAAGATAAACAATTAATATGATCATGAACAGCGTTGAACTCCATGTAGTTTACTAGTCTTATACAGCAACTAGCGGAGCGACCCGGCGTGGCACGGGTGGAAGTTGAACGCTATATATATATATATATATATATATATATATATGCCCGGTTAGGTTAATTGAATGCCCCGTTAGGTCAAACGAATGCCCGATGAGAGTAATTGAATGCCCGGTTAGGTTAATTGCATACCCTTGACGATTGGTTAGGTTAAGTCGTGATATTTTCGTTAGTTTTAACGAAAATATCACGACTTAACCTAACCAATCGTCAAGGGCGCACAGTTGACCTAACCGGGCATTCAATAATTTTACCGTAGATTTCGATATATAGGCCTATATATGACCTCGGAGGCCGACGACACATAACCTATATATATATATATATATATATATATATATATATATATATATCGTAAAGAACGACGCTTGTATAGGAGAACATTCCGCGCAAGATGAGAAGAGAGAACGAACAAATGAAAAAATGAGGTAACCATCCGGAAATCGAACCCGGGATCTTCCGATTGCCGGTCAGATATGATAACCACCTCATTTTTTCATTTGTTCGTTCTCTCTTCTCATCTTGCGCGGAATGTTCTCCTATACAAGCGTCGTTCTTTACGTTATTTATACTGCGTGTTCTTTGCAGTTGAAATGTATATATAGATACGGCATGCGGGAGGTGCCCCCTCGGGGCATTGGTTTCTGCGCGTATGTAGAGGAATTACGACTTCTGATCGACTGAGGACCATGGTGTAGTGGTTATCATATCTGACCGGCAATCGGAAGATCCCGGGTTCGATTCCCGGGTGGTTACCTCATTTTTTCATTTGTTCGTTCTCTCTTCTCATCTTGCGCGGGATGTTCTCCTATACAAGCGTCGTTCTTTACGTTATTTATACTGCGTGTTCTTTGCAGTTGAAATGTGTGTATATATATATATATAGTATATATATATATATATATATATATATATATATATATATATATATATATATACTGGGTGATCCAGATAAATGGGACCCATAAAAAAAAGCCAAATATTCTTAATATTTAATTCCTTTCATAAAAACTATATATCGTTCGAAAGAGTAGAGTTACAAGTTTGTTATGAAATATTTATTTTTTAAAAATGACTCCTTTCAAATGTGCTCCATTAGTTGCCAAGCATTCCAGTGTTCTCGCTTGTAAGTTCTGCATCACTTTTGCAAGAGTGTGCGGTGGTATGGCCTGTATCTCATTTGTGATGGCGGCCTTCAATTCTTGCAAGGTCGTTGGGTTATTTCTGTAGACCCTACTCTTTAAATATCCCCAGAGATAATAATCTACGGGAGAAAAATCCGGAGACCTTGCGGGCCATTCAACGTCTCCAAATCTTGAGATTAACTCTCCTGGAAACGTTTGACGCAAAACTGCCATGCAGTTCCTCGTGGTATGGCAGGTAGCTCCGTCTTGTTGGAACCAGTGGTTTTCTAGACAAAGATCTCTTAATTTAGGAATAAGGAAATCGGTCAACATTTTTTCGTAGCGATCACCATTTACAGTGACCGTGTTTCCGGTGGAATCCTCGAAAAAGTACGGCCCTATGATCTGAGATGCAGTAAGACCACACCAAACAGTTACACGCTGACTATGCAACGGGACTTCGGTAATATTCAATGGATTTTCTGTTGCCCAGAAACGACAATTTTGTTTGTTTACAGTTCCATTCAAGTGAAAATGGGCTTCGTCTGACATAATCAAAGTTGCTAGAAAATTGGTGGTCATTTACCTTCTGTTGGATCCATTGACAGAATTGTCGTCTTCGTGCGAAATCTCCATCGTTTAGTTGTTGCACTGTTTGAATTTTATATGGAAAGAGCATTAAATTTTGCTTGAATATACGGTGTGTTGTTCCATATCCAACTCCTAACAGCTGAGAAGCACGTCTGATGCTTATGTTAGGATTATCCTGTACAATTTCATGAGTTCTGTTAATGATCTCGTCTATCCTTGCTGTGCGCACTCTTCCAGTTGGTTTTCTTTTTCCAATGCTGCCAGTTAGGGAAAAATTTCTGACACACCGACGGATTACTTTCTTAGAAGGTGATTTTGACATCTGAAAATTTGTCTTGAAAGATCTTTGAGCTGAAACTACACTTCTTCCATGCTAATATTGCTCAGTTATGAAACGCAGCTGTTCCACAGTCCATGCAGTCATCTTGAAGGGTTAGTTTTAACTAACACTTTTATTTTGTTTTGTATCTTATCTTGTCTTGTATTGTCAAAACCTATACAATCCTGTACAAACTTGTAACTATCCTCTTTCGAATGATGCGTATGATTTTATAAAAGGTCTTATACTTTAAGAGTTACAGGGGTTTCTTTTGGGTCCCATTTCTCTGGATCACCCTTTATATATATATATATATATATAATATATATAATAATATATATATATATATATATGTTAACCCCTCCATTTATGGCCTTGGTTGGTTCGAAGTCGACGGGGGTTCTGGTTAGGAGGCAGCAACGGATTTGTTACTCACAATAGTTTCTTCTATAATACTCTCCGAGTTCTTCTGTAGTGGTTCGGAGGATTCCGTGAAAACTTACTAAATTCTCTGAAGGTTCCCTGATGCTTCTTATAACGTATCGGGAACTTATGTTTCTCTATTTAAGACTAAGTTCTCTGAAGAGAGCAAAACTCGAAGGGGAAGATAAAGACTTTTTCTTACTGTAATTTACTGCTAAAATGTACAGGCAATGATCAGCCTCTAAGTTTAATTTACAGGGGGAGGGGTTCGACCTCTTTCGACCATGGCTCAGGCCGGAATTTAAAAGTGAGGAGGCCCTCGGCCTCCAACCTCCCCGCTGAAAGGCTGCTAACAAGGGAGTCATTCAATTTACAATACAAGAATTAAATAAGTCTAAATTTTGGGAGAGTGCAGTTGAAGGTTAAGTTTCCCCCTTTAACTGGAGATCTAAACACTTCTTGGACGTTAGCACTTGGAAATAATATCGCCGAGTATACATTCCTAAATGGCGACAATTTCGGAGTAGTACATTGAGTACAATCTAAGTACATTATTAAGTACATTGTAATTTTGGTTTACTACAACTATGATTATAATTATGAACTAATTCACATTCGCTTATTATCGTTAATTACAGTTTCATTAAAGTACATTAATTACATTATATTAAGTTAGTATCGTTAATTATAGTTTCATTAAAGTAAATCAATTACATTATATTTAAGTATTACAGTTAATTACAATTAAACAGTTAACTATAGTTTTTTTTACAGTGTTTCATATTTATAGACAATTAGGATGCTAGGAGTATAACATAAAGTATATGGGCATATACGGTATAATATATATATAATATATATAATATATATATATATATATATATATATATATATAAAACATAACACACATAATAATGTTTTATAAATTAGAAGCAAGCGAGAGGAGATTTTCACCTCAGATGCCCACTTTTCGCGTCGTCATCGGAATTCGAACACTTCCGTCAGCATGAACGAATATCTTGCGAGGAATTAAATAAATAAAAGAAAAATTAAAAGAATATATGTGGACGTATGTACATGTACGTAAGTATGTATGTGATCATGATCATCAGGGGACATGTACGAATGCACAAAGTATTGTACGCACATTGGTAGTCGCACAATAGGTTGACAATAGGTAGACAATAGGTAGGAGAATGAATAAGTAATAAAATTAATAAAGGATAACGGTCAACATAAGATATGGACGTATGGATGAATATGGTCGTATAATAATATTTATACTACATAACAGCAGACAGGACACAACATATAAATAATGACTTATAGAGATTGAATACAAAAGATATCCACATACTAAATACGTGATTCAGCATTCAAGGTATGGAAAACGTGAAGAATTAAGTTACTTTATGACGTCATAGTTATTCAAATTATGCCATACGTCAATTCATAATAAATACGCCATAGTTATTTAATTCGTACGTACAGTACAAGTCATTACTGGGAGAATTTAGAAGAGATGAATTAGAGCAATACAGTAAGGAAAGGTTTATAGCCATTGTACAAAGAGTGAGTGAAACTATTAATTAAATAAATATACTTATACGAGTATACAGTAAATATTAAGGAATTGGTACATTTGGGAAGAATTAAGTAAATGAATAAAGAAGCACAAACAAGGGTTCAAATCACCACATTCAATGTGCATGCATAATCTAATAAAATTTAGGGATGAGGGTTAGATGCAAGACATCACTAATTAATTATAATAAGTTCTATAATAAATGGAAAATGGAGATATGGGTAATATTGTGATGGAAATGTTAAACGATCTAAACCGTCAATTGGCTTGTTTTACTTTAAGGGAATGAAATTAAGGGACATTCGTTTCTCACAACGAACCTTCAATGACACAAACATGGATTCGACTTAACCATAGAAATGGTAGGTCGCATGGTTGTGAAACTGCAAAAATAGAAAGCAACAAATAAAATTTTTATCCAAACTCGCGTTTGGCGATTTTGGTTCTTATGTAAAAATGAATATTTGATTATAATAGGAATTATTCATTGTTCATTTTTACATATATATATATATGCTAGAGCTCCGCCCATTTTATGTCACTATCTTTTATGACGTGTCTATGATGTCACTATCTTTCAACCAAACTGGAATACAGAGGCCTCCAGCGGCCTCAGAGAACCTCGGAAGCCGACGCCACATAGTCATGTTCTTCCCCGGCCTCAGTTATCCCTATCCCCAAGTCTCATCCAAATATGGCCAGTGGTTTGGCTGGCCATAAGAAACAAAGAAAGAAAGTTCGCAGGCAGTTCGACCGTCACAATTATTAGTATAGATAAGGTTCCATTATGATTACTGCAAGTCTATATGAACAGCTACGACAATACAACTTTTTATATACTAGTTAATTTGAATCATAAATAGACATTACACAACCAACCTCCACACTCCCCTCCCTCATTCCCCTTCCTCACCCAACCCACCAGTTTTCTTTCTATTACGCTTGCTCATCATTATCATATACTCATCATCCTTTTTAGATTTTTTTCGCTTCCATCCTCAACCCGTTTTGTTCTTCACATTCCCAGTTTGTGTGTGGTGAGAAAGTGTTTTGGAAACAGTAGACAATGATACGCCAGCTTTAGCAGCTATTTGTCTTTGAGTGTTGCCTTCTTTATGGAGAACAATAATTTTCAACCTATTCTTGTATGAAATTTCTTTATTTGGAGCCATTATAATATCTTATCTGTAAAAAAAATTAGAAGATAAGACATTTTTTTGTATTAAAGTTTAACAAATAAGATGATATTTTTAAGGAAACTTGCGATTATATGAGGGTATAAACAACATGTGTGAGTCATTAAATCTATAAAACATGTTATTACATCAAACTGAATAGTATATTTACCAGTAAAGAACTTGGCCCTCAACATTAGCAAAATCAATAAAAACTAGTGGTATTCTGATTCATCAGCATTGGTAGAATCGGCCATTTTTTGGGCATTGGCATCGGTCAAATTTAGTTGATTCTCTTACTGATTATTTGAAATTTTAAAATTTTCATTACAAAACAAAATCTATATTTACAGAAAATTGAACACCAAAAAACACTATAATAATTTATACTGATTTCAAAGTGTAATTATATAAAAATATTTTACATTCACAAAAATGGCAAAGCATAATAAGTTAAGTTCTCCATAAATTTACATTTTCTCGACTAACTAATCTCTAAATATTATAAACTATTGTAATGTAATTGTAATTGGTTGTGTAATGTCTATTTTTGGTTCAAATTCACTAGCATATAAAAAGTTGTATTGTGGTAACTGTTCATATAGATTTGCAGTAATCATAATGGAACCTTATTACTGTATAAGACTAGTAAACTACATGCAGTTCAGCGCTGTTCACAATCATATTAATTGTTTATCTTTATGAACACAGCTATTACATTATAATTACCTGTATGTCAATGACTGCACATTCAATTGTGCTTTAGATATATAGTCTGTGTTATATGTTGTTGGACTCGGTTGTCCCCCCTCCATCCCACCTTCCCCCATTTGGGGTAACTTGACTATCACTGCGGCGTTGCCACATGTACGGAGTTGCCTGTGAGGCGAGGAACATTACATATGCGGGCAACTGTACATCCTCTAAAATTTCTTTGAATCTAGACCACATCTTAATAGCATTTTTATTGGTAAATTCATTATCCCACTTTACTGAGCCTAACAATTCCCTAAATCTACTATAGTCACCCTTTTAGAAGCAAAGGACTAGATGGTCATTGTTGAATAATCCCTATTTAATGCTATCTTAAAACGTATGATCCAATAGTCACTATTTCCTTGTTATTTTATTTATTTTGAGTGGGTTCAGAATCCCAGCTGAGTCTTGAACAGCCAAGCTCTGAGGGGCTACTTTAACTTGTAGCCTAGGTTAAGCTAGACTAAAACAAACTTACGGACTTGGAGATCCTATTAGGTCCTACCTCAGGGTTGCTGACTCGATGTGGGCCTACTTTAGGCCTCAGTTGCATTAAATTAAGAAAAAACAAAAAGGGTACTATTTATGGTCTTCTTTCTAAACCTTGCAACAACAACACAACCTGCACTATTGCACGATGCAACAATCTTGTATCTAAACAACCAAACAGAATTGGAAGAGAGCTCTCGAGAAGACCACGCCCTGTAAGTGTCGCATTCAACAAACGAGTAGAAAGGACGCGCCAGAGCCTCCAAAAAATTATACCACAAGAGTGCCCAAACAATGATGCCACAAAAGCCCAACCATGCTAGTTCTAAATTAAGTGAATTTTTCACTAATCTTACAATTATGAGATAGATATACGAGACGAGGGAGGTCAGAAAATAAATTTACACGGCGTATAATTTCGTAACTAAAGGACCTACATTGATTATGTTTGTATCAGTTGAGTTCGTTAATCATTGTTGGCAACACTGCACGTCAATTCGGCTGCCATCTACCGTACATTGGTTATATGAGTCAGTTGAACATGGCGGCTCAACTGGAACAGTGCCCTGCCCTACGGAGCAATCCAGGACGTTTACGTTTAATGGCTGCTCGTAAACGTTCCATTGTTGAACAGTATGCAGTTGCATTGATTGTTGTGCCTTTTTGCATGAAGTCTACGAGCAAAACGCCTTTGTGGTCCCAAAACACAGCAACCATCACTTTGCCAGCGGACCTCACAACCTTGAACTTCTTTGATCGCGGGCACCCAGGGTATTTCCATTCCATGCTGGCACGTTTTGTTTCCGGAGTACGGTGATGAACCCATGTCTCGTCTCCTGTGACAATGCACTCGAGAAATTCTTGACCACTGACAGACTCGGAATATCGTTGCAGAAATGACAGGGCACTGTTCCAGTCGAGCCGCCATGTTCAACTGACTCATATAACCAATGTACGGTAGATGGCAGCCGAATCGATGTGCAGTGTTGCCAACAATGATTAACGAATTCACCTGATACAAATATAATCAATGTAGGTCCTTTAGTTACGAAATTATACGCCGTGTAAACTTATTTTCTGACCGCCCCTCGTATATACACCGTAACTTAATATATACAAGCAATGCTGCATCAATCAGCTTAGTCATCATATCGCCTTGGGACAACAATGGCTCTTCCTCTTCTAGATTTTCTAACACTCCCCACCGAAGAGGCATTGTTGTCATTACCTTCTGCCAAGCCTTCTCCATGAGGCTGTAACTCAAATGTTTCATCTTGACTATCCGTGGTTTTGCTGATTTCTAAAGCATAGACATAGAGTTTTTGTATAGGTCTCTTTAATTCTCCTCCTGAAGTCTTTACTAGTGCAGACCTAGCTAAATTGTCTTTGCCAACAAACAACTCTTCAATTATGCCAAGCTTCCAGCATTGCCTTGGTCTTTCATCCCCAATCATTACCACTTCTCCCACCTTCCCACCTTGATACAATTTGCACTGGAGCCCTGTACATTGCCTGATGTGCAATAATTGAGGTATGACAAGTATTCCATCTGCCACCTCTTCCATAACTGATCTTGTACCTCTTCAAAGGACTTGAACCTGCTGGTTAACTCTTCTTGGCTACTCTGGATAGGCTGTAAGTCTACTGGCAAACTGGGTCTTGATGTTAATCGTTTACCACAAAGAAAATGATTTGGTGTCAATGACTCTGCATCCTGCATACTGTTATAAACAAAGGTGATGGGCCTGCTGATCACCATTGCTTCTACTTCACACAAAACAGTGCAGAATTCTTCTTTTCTCAAATGAGCATTAGCCAAAAGTTTCTTTAATGGACACTTTATACTTCTCACTAGCCTTTCCCAAAATCCTCCCAACCATGATGCTCTCTCGACAATAAACTCCCACTGTACCACATGATGAGAAAAGTAGGATTGGAATCCCTCCTCTTTTAGCAAGGACTAAACTTCTTGGAGTTCCTTCGCAGCCTTTTTGAAGGTTTTTGCATTATCATATATGATTTTATTTGGGAAACCCCTTCTGTTGACAAACCTTTTAAAGGCCAAAAGAAATACATCACTACTTAAGTTGCTTACCCAGTGGCGTACTAAGGGGGTTGCAAGGGGGGCGGTCCGCCCTGGGTGACAGCCAGGAGGGGGGTGCCATCGGTAGAGTTGAAATACCAATACAAGTTTTCAAACCAAATGAAAAATTCGCCAAAGTAAGAAAAAAAAATTTAAAATGTTCAAACTATTACAACAGCTTAATGTTAATTTCCACTATAAAATAAATTTTTATTTTTATTGGCAATACAAAATTTACAAACGAGAAATTAAATATTTGATAAAAATTACATCGAAAGACGAACGTTTGTTGACGTTTTAGTCATCAGTTTGTTGAGCATCAGGCACGTGCACAGGGGGGGGGGCTTGGGGTGCTTGAGCCCCTGCCCTTTTTCCTCTTCATATCAAAAGTGCCCTTTTAGTCAAAATTCATAAATATATTGATTCGACATAAATTTGAATTAATTAGTTATATTTTTATTTAGTTACTGCTACTTCAACAGATTTTCAAAACTGGAATTACTTTGATCTATGATTTTTTTATTAGAATAATAAACTTAACATACCGTTACTATTATTTTGTCAATCAGGGAGGGCGTCCCTAGTGGTAACACTGACTGCAGCTGTTCACTGTTGATTGCGTCTCTCGGGTATGTGGGTGTATTGTTTACTGTTTGTTTATTTTACGTTAACCTAAGCTAACTAGTGATTTCTCACTGATAATTATGGTAAGTTGGAATCCAAAGCAGTGTGACATTACTCCAAAAAATATTGTATGACATTACTCGTAAAGTTGGTAAAAATGTCCATGTCCCCTACTTAGTCTTAGGCCTACTAGGCTAGGCCTATCAGTACACCAGTGTGTCAAACGATGGATTTTGGGTTTTAGTACTGGCATGAATTTCATTAAATTAATAAATGATTTATTAAACAACATATCATAACCTTTTCATTTTTAATATGAAATTGATTTTTACAAACAATACAATTTTCATTAAAAGTTAATAAAAATACCTAGATTATTTATTATAAAACGAGACAGGAGACAACAGGAGACTGCTATTATGATTTATTAAACATGTTGGCTTCCTTATTCTTCAGTATGCATTTCATTGTAGATGATTAAGAATATAATTTTTGCTTTTGTATTTTCCTGATAAGAATCAATATTTTTCTTTTGCTACTTAAGAGCTGTGGCCATCATATTAAATAGCCCACAGTATATTTCTATAAATCTTTAATTTATAGTTTCATATTATTCCATATTTAAATGTACATACAGCAGAATACTGTAATTTATATGATGAGCAAGCTAAAAGTCAATATAAGTAAAATTGAATAATAATTGTAAATACACTCCAATATTTCAATATCTTCATATCTTTTGAAAATCTTGCAATAAAAACATGCCTTTTTACAACAAATTTTCATTTATTTTCTTTAATCAGCTTTATATACAAAAATAATGCATTGAATTTAATGGAATTTAAGAATATTTACCACATACAATTTTAAAATTTTTCTTTGTGTGTGTATACATATACAGGGCGTCCCAAAAAAATGTATACACACTTTAAATAATTATAAAGGCAGTGTTTATTAAAATACATTTCATTTTCAAAATGTAATAGAATCTACAGACATTATTTAATTGTTTTGTCAACGCCTGTTTTCAAACTGACGTCCGTTCTGGTCCAGGCATTGTTGATAACGCGAAGCAATGGAATCGCAAACATCACGAAACATTTCGTTTGGTATTTGTGTGCATTCTCGTTCAATGGCTGCTCTCAATTCAGCGACTGTTGCAGGTTTTAGAGCGTAGACTTTGTCTTTTAAGTATCCCCATAAAAAAAAGTCTAGTGGTGTGAGGTCTGGTGAACACGGAGGGTATTCTACGAAACCCCTTCGTCCAATCCACATCCACATCGTGCCAAGTACCACTCGCAATACTCCACTCTTCGGTCCGGATCATCTTCATTAATAGCATGGACTAATCTTGGAATGTAACTTTTCCATTGACAGCGCTTCAAAATGCGTTGGACAGACGATTCTGAAATTCCTACCTCACGACTCGCTTGCCGCACAGATTTTCTTGGACTTTGGTGATACGTTTCCAGTACTCTTTCTTGCTTTGTGGGGCTTGTCGATGTCCGTGGTCTTCCGGAACGCTTCTTGTGGACATTCTGAACAGTTCCATCGGCTTCAAACTTATCTCTAATTCGAGTGATGGTAAGTCGCGTTGGTGGATCTGTTTGAAACTCCCTCCTAAACTGCACTTCAACTGCGTTTTCACACTTCCAGTAGCATTTTAGAATGAATTTCCTTTGTTCAAAGCTTAGTCTGACTGCCATTATTAATTCTAATGGGTTTAACTTGGAAAGAAAGAAACATCAATTGAGCTATCAGCTGTTAAAGTGTGTATACATTTTTTTGGGACGCCCTGTATATAGCCTATATGGCATTGCGGATTTCATTTTTAAAAATGTTAGGGGAGTGCCCTTTTTTCAACTGAGCCCCTGCCCTTCTGAAAGTCTGTGCACGTCACTGTTGAGCATAGCCAGCTGGCGGCAACTGACATTCCAAATCTTGTTCACTTGACACTGTGACTCCACATACATGAGGTATGTTTCATTATATAATTATGATAAGGCATAAAGTGCTGGTGTTTATAACAATATCATGGTACTTATACCAGTGTCCAGTAATTTTTGACAATGTGGTATCATAGTGATGTTTAAGTGTTTATAAATGCATCGTCGTGATGTTATAATACCCGGCAAATGCATCGTCGTGATGTTATAATACCCGGCAAATGCATCGTCGTGATGTTATAATAAATGCATCGTCGTGATGTTATAGAAACTCATGTTTATGAATGGTGGGCCCTGTGACTACTGCCAGTAGACACAGGGACCACCACCTTGGGAGCAGGGTTAAAGCTTCAAAAAACCATTGATCAAGTTCATCAAGCAACAATGGACAAGGAGAGAAAGAAATGGAAGGATATTTTACATCGCCTCTTGGACGTAACCTTGTTTCTGGCTCACCAGAATCTTCCTTTTCGTGGTCACAAAGAGGACATGTCATCAGCAAACAAAGGAAACTTCATGGAATTGGTAGAGTTGCTGTCAAATTATGATCCAGTTTTGAAAGAACATTTTGTAAGGATTAAGCATTCTATTCCATCTGGGAGGAGAGTAGCTTCGTATTTATCTCCAAAGATTCATCGTCGCCGTTTAGCTTTTTTAAAAAAAAGGTAATTTGTGGACGATATTCAAACCCTCAACACAGAAAGAGCGCTGTTAATGAGATTATATAACATAAAGCTTGGAATGTAAAGTTGTGTTGTTTGTTAAATATGTCCAAATTGTTTATATGTCCAAACTGCAAACTTGAAGTGTCTTAAGCCTGCATGTAACAGAGAAACGTGGTGGTAAGTAGATCCTACATATTAAATTAACTAGTTTTTGCCTCATTATCATAGAGAGCATTTACATTTCTATTTACTAGAGCTTGTTCTTTTGCCCCCTGCGCTTTTCTTCTTACTCCCAGGCTTTTAAAAATCATGAAATCTTTTGCTTTAATCATTAGATGCATACATGCATATCTTGACTTGTAATAAAACATTAAAACTTTCATATGGGCTTTCAATTTTTAGTATATCATTGTGGCTAATGGTGGAGCCTCAAGCCCTCAACGCTTTTTGGATGGGACTGGCGTACTGCACGAAGCATAAAGCATCGATCTTCAGGTTTTGTAGGGTAGAGGGCCCCGCTAGGCGCTAACAATTTTCTAATTGGGCCCCGCACTTCCTAGCGCCGGCCCTGCCTGGGCTAGTGGGCTATTCCTTTTCGTAGAAACTTTGGTGCTGTGCCTGCCTTTGTCCTTGAGGTGACGTGTGTGTGCAGGCGCGGACTGGCCCCGGCGGCCCACCGGCCACGGGCCGGTGGGCCCTTTCCGTTGGGGGCCCTAAATTTGTTCGACGTATTACTACATAAGACCTCAGGGGTGTTCACAGGGGTCAAAAAAAGTGCCAACACGGCAACGTACGTTGGCGACAAAAGGGCATTAAAAATTTTCCACTTTTTTTAATACTAGTAAAATAATTGATATTTAAATTGTTTAGGATTATTAACTTTAGTTTATTCGTTGATAAATTATGATATGTCCGTTTAAATAAATTTTTATTTAAATAAATTTATTATAATATATTTATTTGATTTGTTGAAAATTAATTAAATAAATATGTTAAAAATCGTTATGTTGTCAAACGCATTTCTGAGATTTCTAGTATAACCAATCAGCACTCTAGGACACTATTTTTGGCGCGAAGAATAAAATTAAGTAAATAAAGTAAATATTTTTTAAGCCGTGTTGCATTTGTGCTGGCGCGCCGATTTTTTGCTCTTGGTCTTCATAACGTGAGTAATTTACTGAATTTTTATTTAAGTAATTGTTAATTTTTTATATGTTTAAGCTTTAAACACATAAATATCTCAGGAACTGAATAACCATCTCATTTAAGTTCTTTGGAATGGGATGCGGAGCGTTCACAACTTGCCTGTGTCTTCTTATTGCACGCCTAATATGGTGAACGGATGGTAGTTGCACTGAAACTCCTTCTGGAATGCTCTGTACTGCCTGTGTGATGATTTGTTGAGCGGTTTCCTGGGTGTCAATAGCTTTCTGCTTTATTTCGTTCCGTAGAAGCAAGACATCTTGACGATTAGTATCAGGAGCGTGGTTATGTTCATGAAGATGGCTGACTAATTCTTCTTCACATATTTTAACTTGGGCTTTGCAGTTTTTATGCCGACGGCGTTCACATTCATAGGATATAATACCAGATGACAATTCTTTGTGCTTGACATAGATGTAACCATCAAGGCAGAGTTTATCTTGACCACGTTGACTTTTAACGAAATCCATGATGGGGGTGATTTCAAGCGAAGAAGTAAATTTGGAGAACTGTGGACAGACTGTAACGACTTAAAGGCGTTGGAAGTTAGACTGGTCATTTTTACTATAATCCTGCATTTATAGGTTGGTTAAGGGTGGGGTGAGTCAAGGAATGCCATATTTCCCACAAAATCGTTTCTCACTTTATCACATGTTAATCCTTCCGCGCGATCCTGACGGATTATCTCCCGGTCGCTAGTATACAATGAACCTCCAAAATAGAGACCTTGAGGTCAAATTACCTTATCTTGTTTCATTGCCCCAAATGACTTATTCAAGTGTTCGGCAGCAGCTGTGATAATTTGTTTACGAGTATATATTAAGGAGTCAGGTAGGAGCTTCCGGACATAGAGGTCGTACATGAACAAATACTGCACAAAAATTCACTAAAACCGTGAAGTGATTTATGTAAAGGATATAGCCACAAGGAAAAGGAAAGAAGTATATAGCGAGATCTTTCGTCTATTAAGACATTTTCAAGCAGAGATGAGTAACTAAAAAAAAAAAGTTATCACAGGTATATACATAGCAAATGACCGGAAGAGGAGGAGGTTTTCGTACATTTTGGGAAGGTCACCCAGGTGCGACCTGTTTTGTGACCAAAGAAGATAGCAATGGATCGACCTTGACATGCCTATAGCTAAGATTAAGATTATGTTCAAAATTTTTATAAATAAAACAAGATTCGATCAGATTCCTTTCAATAACTTTTTTATTTTTTACATACCAATGCAAGTTTTTAAATAATCCTGAAAAAATAAAAGAAACAAGGATGAAAACATTACCCCATAACTTTGATGGAATCTAGAATAAAATTGTTGGTCTTTTTAGTGGACTTAAATCAAGTTTTTTTCAAATTTTACTAAAATCTGTTAGATATTTTTTGAGTAATCCCTCTAACAAAAAAAAAAAAATGTTAAAACAATACCCCCTCCCAACTTTGCTGGCTGGATTAAATAAATTTTTTGGCCATTTAGGGTTTCAAAACAAATAATAAAAGCATCTAACATTTTTATATTTATATAACCCCTAAATTAATAAAAAATAAAGTACGGGCCATATTGACCCGAACAGTATAAGTGTATATAGTAAATAGGAACAGTGCAGCAGGGTTTTAGAGTATGAAATTATATTGTATTACCTAGTAACACAAACCAACTAACGGAATTCGTACAGTCAAGGTCATAATTTCCTTGTCTATGCTATACCTATGTGGCAAGTATAAATCACTGCAACAAAGACTGTACGTACACTTTACACTCAGTAGTTTTAAAAAAATACGCCAATTAGACACTTTTTTATGCCATTTATAGATCGATTTTAGTCGCTAAACTTCTGCAATATTTAAAAATACTTTTCATAAAATTTTAAAATTTAAAATGAGCAAAGCTTTTAGATGACACATTCATATAACATTTTATGGATTTTTCTTTTTTCTCGTTGCTATATCTAAAAGGCCTTAGGGCTTCAAATATTGCTAATTTTTGGTCAGAAAACGCCATCTTTAAATTAACTTTTCTTAAAATATATTTATCGAATTAAAAATAAAATGAGCAAACCTTGTAGCGAGTTTTGGGTTTAATGCAGATATGAAAATTATATGATGGTGTTATTCCTTTCATTTAAGTTGTAGGGATGCAAAATACAACTAAATGTCCCTAACCCCTACGGAACTCCCTTAAATTACAATCTTATTTTTTAAAATATCATATTTTCTAGTAGCTAATTTTTCAATAGATTTTTCAAAGTTGAATCTTCATAAATAGAAACGCTTATCACCTGGGACCTATTATATACTTAATAAACGTTTTTTTAGTCAGTTATAGCTTTTATTTGAATTAATATAAAATTGGGGGAAATTTTCCCGGTGGCAGTTTTCCCGGTGGCAGTTACTCAGGTGGCAATTTTGTAGGTGGCAGTTGTCTGGGTGGCAGTTTTCCAGGGTGGCAGTTTTCCGGGTGGCAGTTGTCCGGTGGCAGTTTTCCAGGTGGCAGTTGTCAGGATACCGTGAAACTATTATGCACGACCAAGATTGTGTACCTAGACCACGTGAACTAGACTTAACCACCCCAACTCACGTGTTGTATATAAATCTGTATCATAAAAACCATTACTTATCATCTAGTTAGGATTAGTTCGGGTATTATATTATTGTATTAATATCATTCTAGAGGGAGAGCCCTGTAAAAATGAACAATGAATAATTCTTATATTCATATATTCTTATATTCATTTTTGCATATAGAGCCCAAACTTGCATAACCCTGCGCAAGTTCGGATACATTTTTTATTTTCCTTCTATTTTATTTTTGCTGAATAATTAATTAATTAATTATTTCTTTTTAAATTACTTAATAATTTTTTTAGATTTAGCTTAATAATGTAATCTTGTTAAATTCTGCAATGTTCATTTTCTTTATACATTCTCTCTTCGTTGTAAATGAAGTCATGTCTTGCTTAACATTTAATTTTAAATTTTAAGCATTTAATTTTGGCTCATATGCATGTTTAATTTTAGCCTTTGGTTAGCTTCCGGCCGAATTGTTCATTCTGATGAAAGTCAAGCTTTTCACTCCACCTTAGACCTACAGTTTAACGTGAAATCCGAACCACACCCCACCAGCAGCCCCAGCATCTTAACCACTAGGCCACCCAGGGTACCCATTTATCTACCAACCACTTTCTTTATTGTGTGGAAGGATGAACAGCTGGGTTCTGCTGCGCGCCGGATGCCGTCACCGGGTCTCGAACCCAGGGCCGATGAATTCGTAGGAAGCGACGCTATCCACTACACCACTACATGCATATTTCATTTTCCATTTTGAGTTAACTCGGCAGGTCATGATAACATCAGATCTGTCAATATGCGGTTCAAAATAAAAATATGGCTTCATCTTCAAATATCTTACTTATCTCTAGACCAGTGGTCGGGGAACAGGGGTAAATTACCCAAATGGGGTAAATTTAAAACTTTTGGGGGTAATGCGTGCGGTATGAGAGACACTTTGTGCTGATATTTTTTTCATATATTTTTATTTTATTTTGTTACATAAATGTGGCGTTATTCTAAATTTTAGAATATTACGAATTTACGTCCTGATTACGTCCTCAAATATATTTTGGGGTAATACCCAAAAAAGTTCGCCGACCACTGCTCTAGACATTGCTACAGCTAAAATATTTACCTTATCTTTAGATATTTTACAAAATAATTCAGCCTATTGAGAATAAAAAACAAAACAGGTCAGCATTAAATAATAATGATGTCATTAAAAATTTAGGTGTATATATACATGTAAAATTTCTCCAGTGTTCATTCTGATTTTATCTGATCTGACTTAGAGTAAACTACAATAAAAGAATATCTTTGCCTTCTCCTTCGAGCCTTGCTCGCTTCAGAGAACTTAGTCTTAAAATAGAGAAAAATAATTTCCCGATACGCTACAAGAAGAATCGGGGAACCCTTAGAGAATTTAGTAAGCTTCACAGAATCCTCTGATCCCCTACAAGAAGAAATCGGAGAGAAGTATAAGAGAAACTACTGCTATCCCCAATACGGTACCAGCTACTCCAAATTAACAAATCCGTTGCTGCCACCTAACCAGAACCCCCGTCAACTTCGAACCGCCCAAGGCCATAGACGGAGGGGTTAACATATATGTTAAATAACTCCAGTGTGTATTATTTCTGTTTTTGCGTCTAATGTATATACAATTCTTCTCTACTGGCTGTATTATTATTATTTTATGGTTGATGTAAATATATATATATATATGTTAAATAAATCTTGTATGTATTATTCTTGTTTTGCACCTAATGCATATACATATGTTAACTCGTCTTTACTGATTGTATTCCATGAATTATATATATATATATATATATCATGAATGATATACAGGGTGTACATAAAGTCAGGATCTATTTTTGTGAAGCACTTGGAAATTATATGGAATTCAATCATAAAATGATAAAGTGGTAACATTTATTAAATAATTAAGAGTAGGATTCGACGTGACGCCCATCAGTATCCTTGCACATCTCAAATCGTTCCGCAGCATTTCTAAACACATTCTGGAGCATTTGCGGGGTTATGTTATCTGCAGCAGTTCGTATACGTGTACGTACGTTTTCAAGACTCGTAATCTTCGTCTGATAGACGTGCGACTCGATAAAGCCCCATGCAAAGAAATCTAAAGGGGTTAAATCTGGTCATCTCGCGACACAAGGTCTGTTGCTTCCGCGTCCGATCCAGCGATTTGGAAAACGTCCATTTAGATAATCCTGAACAATTTTGGCATAGTGACAAGGAGCACCATCATGTTGATAGACGACGGTACTAACAATCCTATCCCCAATCAGGTGAGGTTCAAGGAATTGCTGCAACATGTCCAGATAAATAAGCCCTGTAACTGTAGCTTCAGCAAAGAAAAAAGGACCATAAACCTTAGATTTTGTTAAACCCATCCAGACATTAACTTTAGGTGAGTCTCTTTCCCAATTTTGGACGAAATCATTCGGTCTTTCATCTGCCCAAATTCGACAGTTATGGCGATTTAATTTTCCACACGTATGGAAAGTGGCTTCATCACTAAAGAGAACGTTGTCCATTAAATTATCACTCCAGATTTGTTCTACGAGATCAGCACACACAGCACTTCATCGAGGGAAATCTTCCTCATGTAAATCATGTAAAACCTGCAAATGATAGCTTTTCTTCTGCAAATTAACTTTCAGAATTTTGTGCACAGATGACGTCGGGAGGCCGAGTCTGTGTGATGCAGCACGAACGGACGTATGTGGCTCCTCAGTGATAATTCCGCGTACTGCATTCACGGTAAGATCTGACATACACGGTCGTCCTGATCTTGCTTCATCATTTACAGATCCCGTTCGTTTAAATTTGTTCACCAATTTTCGTATTGTCTTGTCTATTGGCCCCGGCTTATGAAATCTCCTTCTAAACTTCTCTCTGATGTCATTGTATTTCTTTCCCTCGATTCGCCAAATTACTATTGCCACACGCTCTTCTGTATTCATTCTAAGGGCTTCTGAAAAGAAAAATAGAAAAAAATAATTATTTCACAAAAATAGATCCTGACTTTATGTACACCCTGTATATTAAACAGACAGAGCGATGTAATTGTATGTTTTATTTCCTCTTTACACCATGTAAACAAATATATCTGTTATTTTTTTAATGGAAATGAGGGTACATAAATTTAGGGTGATTCAAATATGGAGGTAAAAAAATTTTTTTTTATATTTTAATGTGTTCAACCCTTTAAATGGTTCATTTCAGCATAAAACAAACTATCCTAAAATATTTTAGCAAATTTTTAATTTTTAGGGGTTGCTACCAGCAATTAAAAATTGACAGAACGACTCAAATTGTCAAATTTTTCCACACCACCCAGGGAGTACAGTACAAGGCGCATTGCTTTTTTTTAATGTGGAAAGCTCCCCCGTAGGTCCTACCATAACCACAAGCATGCATAATTAAACTAGCATGATATTTGAGACATTAGCTGTCCTTACTTCATCAATGTTTCTTTCTTTCTATCAGGGTAAACAGCCCTGTAGTTTTTCACTACTTGTTGCAAAAATTGTTTTTGATCTTCGTCATGTGTTAGTATTTTATTATATTCATCCATTAATTTTACTCCTCTTTCCGCTATATCATTCACGACTTTCCACTGTTTGATAGATTTCTTAGCGGAGTTATACTCTTCATCATTATGCCATTCTTTAGCATCTTTGAGTAAAAATTTTGAACTAAATTCTGTTATTGTAAAGAATCTTTGAGTATTTGATGGGACAAAATCTTCTAATTTCTTCGTTGGAATAAGTGCAGGATCTAGAAAAGCCAGTTTTGCAGGAAGAGTTTATGTTGTATTTTGCAAGGCTTTCACAATTTTGTTTTTCGTTTCAGTAGGCACTTCATCATCATAAAAGGCCAAGGCTACCAGTTCTTCTGATAGGTACCAGAGGTGACCTAACATTTTTTTAATAGCAACAAATGCAATTGTGTCATTTATTTGTTTGTAGACTACAAGATTCTGTAATAATTCCAGAGCAAGACGAGGAGCGCAAGATGGCACAGGAGCTGTAAACCATGCCTTTACATATAACCGAGTAGCAAATAGACAGATGTCTTTTAGTCCTTTTTTGTCTTTTACTGAAATTTTGAACTGAGATTTGAACATAAAAATTCTTAATGAATATGTAATTTTGGCCATCCACCTAGCCCGATGAAGTCCCGCTGGATGTTTAAATTTGATTCCACCTTTTGGTTCACCTCCCAAAAAAATAATTGTTAACTGCAATAGTTCTAGGTAATCGTCTCTTGGTTGGAATGTATCTAGTTGATTTGTTGCAAATATAATTATGTCATCTTTGATGTCATGAATATTTTCATAGATATCTGGATCTGATAATGCTGTCTCGTAGTCCTCCTTATTAATGCTTGACCATTTTTCTCTGAACTTCTTAAAATGGACTATATCTGGGCCAGAAGATGGTGATAAAGACTGAAACAACAGCTTCCAGCATAATTTCAAATATATGGTGTCGACATGCCAGCCACAATAAATCGTTGTCGAATTTTTGTTCTAGAAGAATAGCTGCACCATTTCTAGGACCAGTATTGGCTGCCGTTGTATTGAAACACATGCATTTTATTTGTTCGCAGATGTCCCATTCAAGCGATGTCTGATTGTTTGCATTAAAAAGAGACGCATTTCTGTCACTCAATTTTGCAACATCAAGACTTCCTAATAATTTATCATCAAATCAAACAATTTTCTACGTTTGCCAACCTTACTTTTCCATGTTGAAGGTTGTGCAGCACAGAAACCAGATTCAGCACTTTTACTCTCCTCTGATTCTGATTCTGATGATGTACTGGTGAGTATGACAGCCTCTTCACTCTTCTTTCTTTTGATCTCTTCTCCTGCTTTCCTCTTTTCATAACGTTGTTGCTTTTCTGCTGCTCTTTGCTCTTTTTTAGCAACAGCCTTATCAATGGTACCCATTTTTCCATGACGTCGTTTCTCACGTTGCATTTTCAAGAATTTCTTATCCTCTTCTATTTTTATAAGCTGCATAGCATTCTCATGAGCAATGTCAAATAAGTTTTCCAGTTTATCTTTCCATTTTTCTTCTTTATTATTTAAATTTTGTGATCTTTTCAATTTGTTTGCTTTGTTTTTCTTAAGCAGCTGTCATTCCTTCAGTATTCCTTGAATTTTATCTACTACATGTATTCTTTGTTTTGCTGGTATTCCTGCTTTTTTCCAAACTGCTAGCACATCATCTGCAGTAGAGCAGCATGATTCTCTAATGTCTTGCTTTTTAATATTTCTTAGTGCATGAAGAGGGCCATCATTTCCTTCTCTGATGGTAATACGGATGTTTTTAGTACTGCAGAGGGCTGCCCAATTAGCCATACTTCAGTTTCTTTTCTTGTAGAACTTCTCCCAAATGAGCAACTGGGTGATGGTGAGTTAGGCCTAGCTTCCATAATTACGAGTTCCAAGCAACAATTAAAAGCAAGTTAGTATATAAACCATTAATTAAAAATTCTGAAATATAAACAATTAAACATAAAATCATAAGTTGTAAAAACAAACAAATTGAAAAAGAGGGAAACTTTGACGCCTGGTAGCACATAGTAAATTTTATTTCAAATTCACCAAATTTGGCATACACTACTTTTTTGTCATAGGGAACAAAAATACAGGTTGAACAATTAAAAAAAAAAACTTTGATTTTTTTTAATCACCCTAGACCGTCACTACATATGTATATATAAATTATATAGAGTGTGTGTGTGTGTGTGTGTGTGTGTATCTAAGCCAGAGCTTTCCAAACTGTGTGTCGCGACACATTAGTGTGTCGCCAATACCTCCCAGGTGTGTCGCCAAATTTAGTTAATTATTTTCAATTTTTTTGTATTTTGAAAATTTTGATTTTTGTATCAACAAAATCGGTTACAAGATAAACCACCTACTGAAAAATTATCTGATATCTGATATTTGATAACAAAAATTAATTAGTGTGTCGCCAACGTGAAAAGTTTGGAAAGCTCTGATCTAAGCCATATACGAATGGCTGTTCCGACTGGCTGGGTTTTGACGCCATCCAGAGAGTTCAGGGGAAGACGGCGTCCGACGACTGTACTGCTCCAGTTACCCAATATATATATATATATATATATATATATATATAATATATATATATATATATATATATACAGTGCTCTAAGTGGCGCTCCAGTGTGTGTATATATATATATATGCTTCTAAGCTAACGCGACTGGCTGTGTTCTTGCTAGATTCTAAGCCAACTGGCTGTGAGCCGCTTACGCCATACGACTGGCTGTGGCATGGCTGGCATCTAAGCCAAATGGCCATGCTTCTGAAGCCGTCCAGGAGGGCTAGGGAAGACTCCATTATTCTCCGAGATATCACAGCAAAAGAATCTTCCTCTCCTCCTCTCTCTCGTCTCTCCCCCCCTCCTTGTGTTTTATTACCCTTGTTTGGTTAGGATACCTCACTACCCCCTTGGAGGGTCTAACCCGGACCCCCTTCATACATAACCCCCTCTACCCCCTTGTTGCAAATATTGATCAAGTTGCATGCAATTGATTTGCACTCGGCATTTTGGAGGAATACTACTGGTATGACCAGTGTTTTCAGCAGGGGAATCATTGCATTCTCGTCCCTTTTTTTAATGGTTCTTCGGAGCTTTCCCGGAACTGTTTTGGCCTTGTTTATCGCTATCTGATTCTGTGTTTCAAATTTTGCATCATCGGTCATTATGATCCCTAAATCTTTTGCTTTCATGCTTCTCTGAATTTCCTATAATACAGGGTGTTTCAGGTCGACCCGAGAAATATGGAAAAGAAAAACTTCATATTAGTTACGGAATTACCATGATAAACTTCAAATACCAAATACAAACTACAAATTCCGGAATTTGTAGTTTGTATTTGGTATTTGAAGTTTGTTATAGTAATTCCTTAACTAATATGAAATCTTTCTTTTCCGTATTTCTAGGGTCGACCTGAAGCACCCTGTATAATGTTTTTATATTATATGCTGTCTAAGTCCCTTATGTCTTTCGTATATCAAGAGCTGAAATTTCTCGGTCGGTGTTAAGATTCATGTTGTTGTCTTCTGACCATTTGTATATTCTGTTTGTGTGTTTCTGTAGGGCTCCCACCTCTTCTCCATTACCGAATTTTCTGCCAATCCCTGCATCGTCAGCAAAGATGTTACTATACTGTTATCGCTTACTTCATTGTCTATGTCCGTTAGCATGAAAATGAATAAGAGGAGCTAATACTGTTCCTTGTACTGAGCTGCGTACTTCCGATTCCTTGGATTTTTACGACTTGCTGACGTTCCATGAGGAAGTTATAGATCCATTAGCCACTTTGCCTGTTATTTTCATGTGTTTCATTTTATGTGCTATTATGCTATGATCACAATTATTGAATGCTTTAGCAAAATCTGTGTATATTACATCGTAGTTTTCATTGACCAAGTGCGTCTATGATATTAGAGTGCTTTATTAGTTGTGATAGGTACGATCTTCCTGATCGGAATCCGTGCTGGTTCTCATTGAATCTTTCCTGTGTCTCTTCCAAAAAGTCGTATATTTTCTCTCTGACTATTCTTTCAAATATTTCGGTAAGATTTTATGTTGTCAGTGACAGGGCTGGGCGGGTCTATCACTTTCGGGTCGGGTCCGGGTCTGGGTCATTTTTCTAATTTACTTTCGGGTCCTGGTCCGGGTCCGGGTCGGACCCGAAAGTTCACTTTCAGGTCCTGTCGGGTCTTTCAGTACATGACCCGGGTCTGGGTCGGATCCATTATTAAAAATGTAATAATTATAATCTGGTATAGGATAGGTAATAAGACTGCTACCGTAGCTACATTAACATGTTTTCTGAAACATAGTAAAACATTATATGGCTATACGGTAGTAGCCTAACTAAATAAGATTCCTCTTTTTGTTATTACGTTTATTGACCAATATCCATAACGCTAAACAATGATGTGGGGGTAACCGTCTGGTGTGCTCGGACCAGTGTTCAGTGGCTCTCATGTGCCTGTTCCGCAAGGCATCCTCCCTCGCCGCCAACGTCCCGAGCCAGGTATCGTGTGGCTTGTACCTGCCGGGCACGATCCGGATGAAATCTTTGACCGGACGGCCGAACACACACATAGCGGGAGACAGCTTGGTATCTTTGTCAGGCGTGTTGCGGTATTGTAGCATGGTTCGCTGAAAAGCGTCTGTATCGAGCTCACCGTTCGGTCCCGTGTTGTCTGTGATCAGTCGTTTCGCTGTTTTCACGCCAACTTCGGCTCTGCAGTTTGAATGTGGAAAAGCTACCGAAGCCAGACGGTGGTGTACGCCCCAGTTCTCCAGGAAGTGACGAGTAGCCGTGGATGTGAACTCAGGGCCGCCGTCAGATGACAGTTCGTCGCAGATGCCATAAGTCACGAACACCCTGCGCAGGCTGTTGATGAGGCCTCTGGCGCCATCCGTGGTCCTCTCCACAATCGGCCAGTTTGAGTACCTGTCGACGATCACCAGGTAGTTGGTACCTTTATAGTGGAAATAATCGGCACAGATGCACTGGAAAGGGTAGACGGGGGACACCGGAGGAATTGGAGGAGCACTGGGCTGCGAAGGTGCCATACGGTTGCAATGGTTGCAACTGTTCCTGAGGGTAGTGATAGCAGGGGTGATGCCGGGCCAGAACACGGACACCTCAGCCCTCGCGACCATCGACGATACGCCCTGGTGGGCTGCGTGGAGCGCGTTCAGTACATCCTGCCGGAGAGAGGGAGGGATCACAACACGGTTTTTGAATACGACGACGCCGTCCACCGTGTACAGGTCCTCTCGGAATTGGTAATATTCTCTGAGTGGGGGTGGGAGCTCGTGACGGAAGTCAGGCATGCCTGACTCGATTATCGAGACGAGCTCTGTCATGTGTTGGTCGCTGCTCGTCGCCAATCTTACCCGGTCCCAGGTAACGGACTGCAGCGTGTTCAGAGCTGAGATCGCGGAGGCCATAACCTCGTCGTCGAGGGCTTCGTCGTTGTACGCAGCCGTTCCCTCTGTGCGTATGCCAGCTAAGAATGAGTGGCGCAGAGCAGCTGCCGACGGTAGGTCATCATCAGCAACAGCGTCTTGGCTACTAGCGGAGATGTCGTCTGCCAGGAGCATCTTTTCAGGTTGGCGGTCGCCGGTGGGGTGGCGGGACGTAGCGTCAGCAGCGCGATGCCTCGCACCAGGTACATGGATCATGCGAAATCTGTAGCGGAGAGTCTTCTTCAGATTTCTCAGTCGAGCATTCGGTAAGTCTTCCAGCGACCTGTCGCCAAACACCTTCAGCAGCGGTTTGTGGTCAACGCGATGATGAGGTCATCGCAGCCGAGGACGAAGTACCTGGCCTTGTCCAGTGCGTCAGCGACTGCCAGAGCCTCCCCCTCGATCGGCGCGTAGCGTGACTCGGCGGGGTGGGTGAAGCGACTGCCAACGAGGGTGACCATCCAACCAGTGCGGCAGCAAAAGGGTTCAGCACCAGGACATTCACAGTGCTTCTGGGATAGCCAGAATCCGATCCCTGACTTCGACCAATCGGTCGCAAGACAGGTCGGCTTTGTTTTGTCAAATATACTTACACCCTCCTCGATCTCACTGATGATCACCACCTTCGACTCTTCAAACAGATTGTTGAGTTGATCATCCCATCGGAAGGGCGTGCCGGGCTTCAAGAGTTGGCGAAAAGGTATCATTCTCTTTGCCATAGCGAAAGCATACGCCACCTGGTTAATTAGCCCAAACCATGAGCGAATGTCGGTTATGTTCTTTGGTGTAGGAAAGTCACGGATGGCCTGCAGATACTTCTCGCAGGGTCGTACTCTGTCGAGTGTGATTTCGAAGCCAGCAAACTCCACAGTGTCTTGTCCAAATACAAACTTCTCAGGGTTCAGCGTGATGCCGTGTCTGCCGCAGATGTCAAGCCAGTTGACTGCTTGGAAGAAACTTTGTCTCAGGTCGTCCGACCAGAGCAGCGTATCGTCGATACACTTGGTTTTGTTTGGAACGTCGGATACTATTTCGTCGTAACGTCTCGAATAGCCATCACCAGAGGCGATATAGCCCTGGGGCGCCGTGCGGTACCGGTACCTGCCCCACGGAGTGATGAAGGTAGTCAGGTGACGGTCTTCCTCGCGGAGGGGCACGCTGTGGTATCCGTTCCAGGCATCGAACACGGTCTTCTTCTTGCCATGGGGCACCGACCGTGCCTGGTGGAACGGTGACTGAGTATGGTGTGTCTCGCGGGTGGCATGTATGTTCAGGGGCTGGAAGTCGACCGTGCGGCGTGGCTTCCCGTTCTTCTTGGCGCACACCACCATCCGGTGACACCATGTCACCGGTTCGCCGACCGGCACTGGCTCGATTACGCCCAATTTCACGTCTTGGTCGAGTCCACGCTTGACGTCATCTTGCCAGTGAAGAGGGACGGGTAGGGGTGTGATATGCCACCGGGTCAGCTAGAGGGTCCACCATAAGTTTCAATGGAGGGCCCTCCATCATTGGCAACGGCTGATGCGCACACGTGTTAAATGTGCTTGACTTGTAGTATTCGACCAAGTACTGCCGCAGTCTGTCGCGGTTCTTCTCAGTCGCCAGGAACGGTAGTTGTGATGGCGGCCGGGGCGGTGTTTGACGTATCGGGCAGTCGCATGGCTGGTCTGACCGCTCTCGCTGCTGATAGCACTATCTCTCGCCGGCACCTCATCGCTCGCGGTGTCGGCTGCCGAGGTTGCCTCGAGTCGATGCGAAGACGTCTCACCGATCATCGGGAAGTTGTCGGTGATCATGCCGAGCGCGATGCATGCCTTTGCTGAGGAACAGCTTGTCGGAGTTGTCCGTGACATAGGTGAGTTGACGAGTTGTTACCACTTTACCGGTTTTGTCCTTTCCAGAGAGTCGCAGGATGACGGCGCCGAGTATTTTGATGCATCCGTTGTTGGCGGCGTGCATTCTCATCGTGACGGGGATAAGGTCGGCTTGTTTGAGGCCTATGCGGTGGATGACTTTGATGCCTGCCAGACAGCTCTGGCAGCCGGTGTCAGCCATCGCACCGAGTGTAGCAATCTTGGGCGCGGCCTTTAGCTCGAATCCGAATGCAGCGTAATCTTCATCGACGGCTGTCACTGTGAGGTTTATGAATGGCTGAGGTTTGGAGGCTTGCTTAATCCATGTGTCGGAAAGGCGATGATAAAGATGATGGTCAAGGGCGATGACTCTCCTGATGCGGCGTCGGCCAGTTGTGGCAATCGAGCAGAGGGCCTCGAATACAGCACCTTCTTCGCATATCGCATGTGAATTCGCTACTATCTCGACTCTTGATGGTTTGTGCTTGCTCCTACACACTGCTTCAAAGTGGTTCTCACGATTGCCATGACTGCATGTGTGGCCATAGGCTGGGCAGTCTTTCTTTCGGACCCTGCCTGGGGCACTTTTGCCGTGCCCTTTCCTGCCGCAATATGAGCACACCTCATGGTTGCCGACTGTCATCTCCTTCAGAGCGTCCTTCTTGTTCCGTCTGTAGGCGCTGTTAGCAGCCTCGACGCCCTGAGAATCGAGGAGATGTGATGCTGAGCGCTTGCCGGATTCTTTGGCCTCGACGAACTGGAAGACCTGCTCTAATGTTATGTTCTGGTTCGTGTTGCCGAGTAGGTCCAGTTGAATCTCGGGGTCCTCAAAGTCGCGGGTCAGGACGTCGCGCAAGATGGCCTCCGTGTAGTTCACATCCGCATCGCAGCTCGAGCATTTGGTGATGTACTTGCATACCCCTGCCTGGCCACGGAGTCGGGCGCCGAATGAACGCACGATTTCGTCACGGTCTTGGCGCATGTTGTGCAGCGCCACTCTAGCAACCATGGTGCTCTCCTCTCTGACTGCGAGTTTCTTTATGGCTGCGAGCACCTCATTTTCACTTCTTCCCGTCAGACTACCACCGGCTGATCGTGTGAGGTCTTTGCGAAGGGGTTCATCGCAGCATTCCAGTAGCTGCACCACTTTGTCACGACCCGTGATTTTGGTGGCATCCACATAGTCCATCCATCGCGATGTGAAGTATGACCATTCCTCGCTCGTACCGGCTGAAGATATTGTTGGTCTCTTCACCTCCACTTGGGCCGTGGCACCGGCAGCGGACACGGAATGGACAGTGCAGTGGGCTGTGAGGAGTGCTGTGTGCGGGGGTCTCATATGCGCACCCCTCAATTGGACATTTCACCACGGGCATGTTGACCTGTTGAGATTCACTATTGTTTTGTATAAAGTTCCATCATAAATAAGATTCCACCTTTTGTTATTATGTTTACTGACCAATATCCATAACGCTAAACAATGATGGAACTCTGAAACATACAAACAAAACATAAACACATACATGAAAAATAAAGGCATCAATATGAAGACACTAATCAATAATAATGAATATTCTCTACTAACCATATGTATTAATTAATTCGATTTTGGAAATGTTTGAAAGTAGGTGTATTAATTGTATTAATATTTAATAGTAACTAGGTATACTGTAGTTATACATGCATTGCTAAGGGGCAAAGTACGATGTATGATTGCTCTCTTCAGCCCCCTTATTCTAAATTTTAATTAATTTTGTGAAAACAAATTCTATATTTTTTTGAGTGAACTCAAATGGAAAGGCGACAGCACTTGATCATATCGGACCCGTTGTCTGTTGCAATGGATACAACTTGTGCAGATCCCAAGTCGTACTCGGTTAACACAGACTGAATGGTTTGTTTCAAAACATCTATGAAATTAATTATTCATTACTGATTTAGATTTAAAGTAGCATTCTTTTACATATACTGTAATATTGTACGATATATATATATATATATATATATATATATATAATATATATATATATATTATATAATATATATATATATATATATATAAGAAACAGGAACACCAGAGAAAATACAAACATCCTTCAAGGTTTAATAGTACCAACGTTTCGGAATGCACTAATTCCATCTTCAGGGCTAAAACAATAAAATTCCAAATCACGTTGGTACTATTAAACCTTGAAGGATGTTTGTATTTTCTCTGGTGTTCCTGTTTATTATTAAACTGCGTTTTCCGCGCCACCAATCAATAGCCGATATATATATATATATATATATATATATATATATATATATATAATTTAGGGTGTGCCTAAAATTGCAACTTCAAAATTTTGTAACGACCAGGATGTAATTTTTTTGTATTCAGTGCAAAAACATGATGTACAAAATCTTATCAAAATTGAACAGTATTTAGGACTTGCTCAAAGATGTTGAACTTTAAATATATTTACCTTTAATTAACATAAACATTTACTTTCAATTAACATAAAAATTTACCTTTAATTAACATAAACATTTCTTTCAATTACATAAAAATTTACCTTTAATTTTATTTACCTTTAATTAACATAAACATTTACTTTCAATTAACATAAACATTTACTTTCAATTAACATAAACATTTACCTTTAATTAACATAAACATTTACTTTCAATTACATAAAAATTTACCTTTAATTTTATTTACCTTTAATTAACATAAACATTTACTTTCAATTAACATAAAAATTTACCTTTAATTAACATAAACATTTACTTTCAATTACATAAAAATTTACCTTTAATTTTATTTACCTTTAATTAACATAAAAATTTACCTTTAATTTTATTTACCTTTAATTAACAAACATTTACTTTCAATAACATTAATACAGCTTTAATCAACATTTTTGACAGCCTCATCAAACTTCTTTCGATGATACTCAACCACTTGAAGAAGGAACTGTTTCTGTTCCTCGTCACGAGTAAGGCTTTCATTGAAGGATTGCATGAGAGCAACTCCTCGTTCTGCCAAATCATTTGTTACTCTAAGAGATGACACAATTGCTTGAGCTTCATTGTAGGTTGCATCACTGGACCAGTCTGCGGGGTCTTTACCGAGAAAGGTTTCATCAATTCCCAAAATACTAAAGAAGTTTTTAGTTGATTTTGTCACAAAGTCAGCCAATGAACATGAAGAAAAATATTTTATAGGGGGAATCCTCTTTGGAGGCTCTTCGGAACCTTGTTGCACTCTCATGTTATAAATCATGTTTCTCTTCTCTTCATGGGATACTTTATTGTCAAAAAAACTTAGACCTACTGATATCTCAGATAAATACCACAAATGTCGTGAGAATGCAGTCAAAGCAACAGTTGAAACTTCTTTGTCAGCGTAGTCTTCAAGTGTTTTTAGGAGCATGAGATCGTTTCTTGGAGCATCACAAGATGACGTACATGTAAACCAATATTTAATGTACACAGTTGTGACGAACAGTGACACTCGTAACAAGTGATCTGCTAACATTCTGACATAGGAGAGGCGGGATCCTCTAATTGCAGTTTGACGATGCTGAACAGAGTATTGTTCTTGGAAAAGGCACATTTTTATGGCATAAATTGCTCATGCCATCCATCGAGCTCGGTGTACTGCTCCAGGTTTACGAAAAGTGATGCCTTGGGAGGGAGTACCTCCAAGAAATATAATGGGGAGTTCTAGGAGCTCTTGATAGTCTCCCCGAAGCTGTTTTGACTGCAACTGCTGAAGAGCAAATGCAATTAGACCTTTTCTCCTTTCTTCTTCTACCATGTTACCAGTATTTATATTAAGTAGTTTTATACTGCGTTTTATCAATATGAGGCCAAGATTCACGGAAATGAGAAAAAACTTCAATATTAGGTGACCTACCAGCATCATGCAGAGAAAATACTTTCTCTAACATAATTTCAAATATGTGATGGCGGCATGCAAGACTCAGCAGATCTTTCTCTAATTCTGTTTCAATTTTAAGGCAAACCGCACCTTTCAATCCAGTATTAGTTGATGCAGTGTCAAAACACAATGCAACTATTCTATTTTCTAGTCCCCATTTTCTTATTTCTGTCAGACAAGCATCAGCAATACCAGAAGCATTCCCAGTATTGAACTTTGGAACAGCAAGTAATTTTGTAATATCTTTACCAGACACTAAAATTGGTAAACGCTCTACAGTCTTCTGAACAGCTCCAGTATAATCATCCATAATTTTTCCATCCCAGTGGAGAGTAAGGGGTACTTTTGGATCAAAAGATGCTCGAATTTCTGCTGCTAGAGATTCACGATGTTTGTTTCTGGCTCGATGAATTGTTCTGTGGCTAATCTGTAACTCACTTCTGGGAGCTCTGAGCAAATTAGATGAAGCCATTGCTGAGAAAACGTGAACAGCATTTCTGCTACTTTTTGTTCGATCTAGTGCTGCAGCAACTTCTTGCGTAACAACTTGAACACGACCTCTGTTAGAACACCTAGACAAAACAGCCTTATGAGCAATCTCTTGATCAAAATCAGCATGATCACTTTTATCAGATGATTCTCCTGATGATTCTAATTCTATCGACTCATTAATTGTTGCTGCTGATGATGTATATGTTTCCTGCAAATATTTCTGTTTCTCTTTTTGCCTTTCATATGCTAGTGATCGCTCAATTCTGCTAGCTTCTTTCTTTGAAAGTTTCATGTCTACTCCTATCATTGATCCACGACGGCCTTTTTCTCTTTGACCTTGTAAGAATAAGCGATCTTCCTCAATCTTAATCAAACTCATGGCATCCTGGTGTGCAATATGAAATAAATCATCCAGTGACTCGCCAAAAATATCACGTTTCTTGCTTTCAGTAGATGTTGATCTATTTACTGTTTTTTTTGAGTGACTGCCATTCTTTATGAAGACGTACAACTCTCTCACGCACATGTAATTCAGTTGTTGTAGGTATACGTGCTCTTTCCCAAATCGGCAAAATTAAACGAACAGTTTTCTTAACACTTTCCTTCAGACTCATTTGTTTATCAGTATGAAAATTAAATAACACTTTTAGTACATCACGCCTTGATGGTAACTTTGCAGCACTAAATTTTTCTTCACATTTACCAACTAACCAAATATCACTGTAGCGTCTTGTTTTCATTGCCATTCTTGGTAGACACTACAGTAAAAGCAAAAAAAACTGAACAATTACTGTATGTGGCTGAGCAGAAAAACACAGTTTAACACAACCCACCAGCAGTGCTTGAGAACAACGACTGACGTGTCATGTGTGCCAACTGGTGCATAGCTGCTTTCCTTGTTTGTTTACGTTTAAACCTGTACAGACGTGTAGAGAATGTGTGACTAATACTTGTTCAGTAGCTCTATAACTCCACTTATGTGAAATACTTATATAAGAAAGAATGCTTTACCAAGAAACATAATGTGCAGAACTTGACAAATTACTAAAAACATAGCTAAATACTGTAACATTAAATGCTGTTGAGCAAGTCCTAAATATTGATGCAGCTCCTTCAATTTTTTTGTGTTGCATTTCTACATTAAATTGAACAATAATATACCCTGGTCGTTTAAAAAAAATAAAATTAAAAATTCACTTCTATGTAATTGGCACACCCTAAATTATATATATAATATATATATATATATTTGTGTGAAATGTAAATAATTTTTACCTGTACGCGAGCAGTGAAGTTCCTTGACAGCCAATGTTTTCACTTCAATTTTGTTTTCAGTCATATTTGGCTTGAATACCTAAAAATCCTCTATCTAAGCGGCTGCAACAATTTACTTTTAAATGAAACATTTTTTTTAAGAAGTATTTTTAACTTATTTTTTTCAGCTATCGAGAGTCAAAGTAGCAAGATTTTTTCTGTTCATGTTTATATTCATTGCAGATAGAAATGGTTCAACCAAAATTTTAAATCCAATACCTTCTACAATGCTAAAAGACCGCCAGTCTATTGTCACCCACGAAATAAGGCCATTTTCTAAAGTTTTCTTAAAGTTGCGGGTGAACTCCAACTTTAATTTGTTTAAAAAAGTTTTTAACACTAGTTTGGCCTACATTCATTCCCTTGGTTTGTGTTTGAGTTTTCAAAGTACTACTAGTACTAGGTAGGCTTTTATCATGATCCTCAACTTTACGATATATGTCTGGGTGACACGATTTTAAGTGTCGCTTTTGGTTTGTCATATGATTGCCACTATACACTTTTCCACACTTTTCAATTTGGCATGTAGATGTTTTATCAATATTATTATATTTAAAATATTCATTTGTAAGGCTAGTTTTTTTGCTACCACTCCCAGCGAAAAAAGACCTTGTAAAGGCATTGCAAACTCAAATAAATAACAAACGAAGCACTGGAGACCAACCAATGTACACAGTACACAACTCACAAACAAACAATAAAAAATATTAGGATTAGGCTATTCTTCCGTCACCGTTAACTCTCCACTTCCAGTGAGTCATTGTTGCCAAATCTAAAGGCGCAAGTAGTATAGCCGAAAAAGGGGAGAGTGCAAGAATGTTGCAAGTTATGACGTAATGTTGCAAAGGGGTGGGGTTTGTTGCAAAGGGGGTGGGGGTTGTTGCAAGGGGTGGGGGGGTTGCAAAAAAAAATTAAAAAGAAAGAAAAAAAGAAAAAAAAGAAAAAAATACCCCAAAGGGGGATGCTGCAGGTGCAACAAGGAAAACTTGGAGGCGGAGTTCTCCCCCAAGAGAAAGAAGGAGGAGAGAAAAGAGGAGGAGAGGTGTTCACCTGGCAGGAGCCAAGTGCATATTAAGACTTCAGCCGAGTAGGCGTTGTTTTATAGGCTCCTAATCAGCCAGTTGGCTGTAAATGGCTTGAGTTGCCAGATAGCGCCATGTATTCATTTAATTCTAATCGAAGACTGAGTTGCCAGATACCATTGTATACATTATTATAGACTCCTAATCAGCCAGTTGGCTTAGAAGGCGTAAATGTTGCCAGATAGCGCCATGTATTCATTTAATTCTAATCGAAGACTGAGTTGCTAGATACCATTGTATACACTATTATAGACTCCTAATCAGCCAGTTGGCTTAGAAGGCGTAAATATTGCCATATACCGCAATACCGTTGTATACATTATTATATTTCTTAAAAGTTGGTTTAGAAGGCGTAACATGATATAATTAAGTAAAACAACATTGCATCATTCTGTTTATTATAAATATATAGAAAATAAATATACATTTCAATTGAGGAATATGCATATAACAGTACAGGAAATATATACACACAATTATGGATATATATAAAATAAATATACATTTCAAATAGAAATAAATATACATTTCAATAGAAATATGTACATAACAGTACAGGGGAAATATCACGCAAAATATATATAAATACATTTCAATAGAAATATGTACATAATCGTACAGGAGAAATATCAAGCAAAATATATATAAATACATTTCACTTTTTTCAAAATACTAAACTCGGTCTTAATCGAGTATATAAAATAAATATACATTTCAAATAGAAATAAATATACATTTCAATAATAATAGAAATATGCCTATAATCGTACAGGGGAAATATCACGCAAAATATATATAAATACATTTCACTTTTTTTTCAAAATACTAAACTCGGTCTTAATCGAGTTTACAATTGCATCATTATTGCTCTGCATTACGCAGTATATGCGGCCTAATAATATTTCACCGCTTAAAGTATAGGGAAACCTGTATTCGATATGAAGGGCTTTCATATCGTTCAGTACTATTTTTGTTCCCACTTTACAACCGGTTGGTAAGTCATCTTTAAACACGTCTAGAATACAATCAAAAGCACGCACAAAGAGTTCATCGTTAGCTACATTATTAAACACAAGTTTATAAACACGCTTTTCCAATCGAGGGTTTATTTCTACCGACTCGAGCTTTTCAATCGTGAACTCACTCAACATAGCGGCAATTGAAATAATCTTCTAAATCGTTACGACAACTGCGCGTTATATAAAGAAATAGTTCTTCAGGGTGAACGGTGTAGGTGAGCTCAGCCTTGTACCGATCAATTGCTTTGTACCAAAGTTCATGGTATTTCAAAGAGTCTAAACTTTTTAAATAAACGTCCAGCTCTAGACCATTCTCACCAGCCCTACACTCGGTAAACCCATCGAGAAGAGCGGTGTAGGCGTATTCAAGTACTGTATCAAAATAAAGCATATCCGTAACACGCGCGTCTAATATAGGTTTCAGCTTACGGAATCCGACGATTTCAAACATTCTGTCGAGGATGAAACGGTTTCGCGTAGGAAGAAGAGCGTTATTATCAGAAGCATTCTTCCACATCAGCCGTATATCAATGCACGGCCGATCGTTATTTATACACAACGTACATACAACGGCGTATGAGGGTGCGTCACTAATCTGCTCTCTTCTTGTACCTACGTTAGCAGGTATTTTATAACGATCTTCACTCCACTTCTCAACTATCACGAAGATTCTATTCATCTCCTCGATACTTAAATAAACCCGTTTGTTTGTCGGTCTACATTCCGTTTCCAGTACATAGCTAATGGTACCGGAATTACGCCTGAACACGCGCAACGATTTCGTCACGGACACATCGTACGAGGCGTTGAGAATGCTGCTCAAAGGAAGTTCCATCGTATTCGAGGAGCGCACGTCCACTCGGTTCAAGCTCTGAGATAACTATGAGCCGTGTGAGGCACGTAGGTAGGTAGGAATGGTTCGACGGGCGGCTGACTCGATGATATGTGAATGGGCTTGTTCGTATGACCGCGAGTCGAATTGCTGTACATATTTCGGTACAAGAATTAATTTCATCACTACCAGCCTACGCACCAGACATTTTGGATAAGAACTAGGAACATTTTATGTTTTACTAAACATCTCCACACTCCGGCGCACTAATTGAGAGGAACATATGTTCATATTTTTCCTTTCTGCCCATCAAACGATACTCGTCTCTAAACTCTGTTAAAAATTCACGCAGGGCACTAGCCACAACCTCACTACGAACCTCATCATGATATACGTTAATATAGTGATAAAAATACTTAAGATTGTCCATGATCACGAGATTCACATTTTCAGTCGTAGGGTATGAGTAATCGACATGGTGTAGCATGACGTAATACCGCTTGTCACACTACCCATCAGCAAGACTCATTATCCATACCTGCTGCTTCTCTTCTGCACGCGTTGTTTCTTTTACTTCACGGTGTATGTGAGACTTTATAAAGTTTAGCTCTGCAGTATACTTCAGCACATCGTCTGTGCAACGAAAGCCTTCAACGGTCTCACCAGAACATCCGTAGAGTATTTGTACATCTTGGAACTTCGCACAATCCAATGTGTTTTTAAAAGAGGCATAGGAGGGAGGAATAGGAAGTTTTTCGGTATCCACCACATCCTGGCACTTTACTGAATACCATTTCGTAAACGTTGTGCAAGCAATATTAAAGGTAGCCATTTGAATACACGTCTGATCTGAATACACGTCTGATCTCTCGGGCTTACTGCGGTCGACTGACCACGCAGGGACTCCCAGATAGTAGCATGACTCACGGTCTTACAGTGGGCGGAGCTTAGAACTTTCACCTGCACACACACACACACACACACACACAAAGGAGAAAGTGAAACGCTATTTGAAACATGATTTATTTAACAAACGAGATATTCAAGTTATATATATTTACAAATACGATTTAATAAACGAGATATTCAAGTTATATATATATATTTACAAATACGTGTAATAAATCAATTTTACAAATACGATTTAATGAACGAGATATTCAAGTTATATATATATATATATATATATATTTACAAATACGTGTAATAAATCAATAGATACGATTATATACAAGACGTGTGAGTTAACAATAGAAGCATCATTGGTATCCAAAGGGTACGGTATCATAGGTACCAGGTAACTGGTAACGTTTCCTATAGGTGTTACGGCACACCTTCGTACCCCTAAGTTCCTTCACGCCCCCCAGCTTCTGCGCCCGAAAATTGTGGGTGCCTACAATTAGTTGGGGAGGTTGTTCATCATCGTCCAAACATACTAGATCCTTCAACGACTCAAAGTTAACAACCTCCCGATTCGCATGGTTGAGCGTAATACCCTTTGCCTTCACGATATATTTCATTTCCTCCCTGACCCGTACCCCATAAGTCTTAGGTCCTGTTGAGGCAAAAGAGTCGGTGTATGCGTTGTCCCCATACTCATCCTTGATCTTATCAGTGAGCTCGCCGAGGAACTCCCCAATAGTGGGCATGTATTCACCCTCCCTCTCTGTGAATATCACGCTATCTGTATCGGCATACAATACTCTCCGCCCAAGAGAATGCAATAGACCCCAAAGTTTTATACGGGCGTAGGCTGTTGTGAAGCTGGCCACAGGTATGTTTGTAACCCTTGAGGTATCTGTGGCAAATTCAGTGTTGTTGTACTTTATTACGTAAGTATTACCTACATTTACGATCTCCATGACCTCTTTATCGGGGGCATTGGCATAATCCCAGACATCGCTATAACTTTGTGCCAAATGAATGCTCCCTCTGCCGGTATTCTGCGCAAATTTTCCCCATAGACTGTTTAGACACAACTTTGCACTAAAGCGCTTGCCAGGATTCTTTACAATTTGGACACGATCAAGTTGTATACCTTCGCGGTCGCGGTAACGTTGAATATAGGCAGACTTTTCATCTTCGGTATCAACTCCTCGCGGATACCCTGATGCCTCAACCTTATCCTTCAAAAAGGTGTTTATATATGGTGTGAAAAGGTTGGGTAGCTTCTGAAACCTCCACACCTCATGTATCTTCAGTATTCTATAACCATGGCGTACGGCTAGGGCCAACTCAGGACTTGTATATACGCCTCTGATCTTACGCTGGTGGGGTATATGGTTACATTCGCCGTTATCCTCTTCCGCGCACTTCACGCACAGGGGAAACATGAGCTTGTCGTCGATAACGACAGGTAAGATCGGCATCCATAAATTGCGTGGGGGGAGTACGTCTACGAAAGAGAGCCCAAAGTAACGATCATTCAAATTTTTTGAAAATTCATTGATGGAGGGTAGGCTAGGTCCCACCAGTTTCTCAGGAGCGCCCACGGGGTACGGATTGCTCTTCATCACGTATGGGTATAAAGAACAGAAATCGTAGTAATGGAGCTTCACGCCCTCCGTAGGTGGAAAGTATAGTCTGAAAGGATTTGTACGTCCTCCAAACAAGCTATCACCACATTTGAGAGGATCCAGCACCATTGAACGCTTGATCGTTTTTATTTCCTCACGGTACACCTCGTCTGTCTCCATCCGTGCATCATATTCATGCTCCCACAAGACTTTGTGAGTGAACTGTGATCCTATAAGTTGATCGCGGGTGCGGGTTGATGCGAGACAGTCGGCAGGAGACCTACCGTGGATATCTCCGGTGATTCCGCACTCAGGACGGGGGCATCCATGCCACCAGCAACCGTTAAAGGAGTACACAGTCTTCACACCAGTGACACGGTTTTCACTTAACCCATCAACCCAAAAAACACGTCCATTAATCTTAATGGGTACTTCACCCGTGTTGCGGGCGTGCTTTATGTATACACCTGTCTGTTGCTGTAGGTGTATGAGCCAGTAAATAGCCTTGTGTCCGTAACTGGGGGTTGTTTCGGTGAATAATGGCTAAGGTGTCTTTAGGCATGAAGTTATTCTTGAACACCGTAAAACATAATGATGCGATGGTGGTTGCGACTTGCAGTGGATCGCATTTGAAACGGGCTATGTACATCCTTCTAAAGGCCTGGAAACATACTCTAAGCACGCGCACATCATTCACGCAATAACGCTCACATTCATCAGCTATATTATAAGGGTTACTTTCATTAAAACTGTCGTAGTATCGATCAAAGTCTTCACGTTCATCCATACAGTCAAAATAATGTTTGGGGGGTGGTGGGCCTACGTAGTTTAAAGTCTCGCTGGTGAGGAAAGTGTAAGGGAAGTATCCTTTGGAAACTTCAGCTGCTACTCCCATCACCTTGGGTAGCTTTGCTAATTTACAAGGTGTGAATAATAAAGTATCTTTAAATTGTACATTGCCTCTTATCTGCATCTGTATTAATTTGTTGCCTCTTTTCAATGGATCACCTGTAAATATCTCAGAGGATTCGTGTTCAAGCAACTCCTTATAAAGGAACTGCGTGTCAAACTTTGCCCCGTTATGGGCGAGAATATACACAGTCATTTTTTTGAACTTGTCGGCTAACTTGACAATATAGGACACAAATAGTTTCACAGGACTATCGCGGACATTCGTTTTAAAAACGTTTGTCCGTTTACCACATTTGGGGCACTCGTCACATTCGATACCCATACACTCATCACAGATGGTCTGGCTCACAAGTAAATGTGGAATTACCTCTTTGGTTTCAGCGTTCGTATATGTTTCTATATCGTAGTATACAGTTATACAAGGGTTATTTTTAGGCTTAGCATCTTTCATATAACATACATGCTTTACTCCATCCGCCTTATATTCCTCCTGGCATGTAGGACAGTGAATTATGTCACACTTGTGCTTAAATTTCCCCCAATTATCCATTGTGTGAAACATACCACATTCACAGATTCTCATTTTCCTGCACGTGCCAATTGATTTATGGAAATCAAAACAGATATTATTGAAAAATGCGCGTCTACACACATCACAGTCTCTCTTCTCAGCTTCAACTACACGGCTTTCACATTTGGTGCTTTTACACTGCTCACATACCATGTGACATTCTTTACAATGTCTCACTATATCATCCGCAAACTCGAGGCACCCCTTACACAAATCATGATGTCTCCCATATTTTCGACTTTTGTCATAACTAGCGTAAAGCCCCCTTATATTACGGATGGGGAGATACGTTGTCCCTGACAATCCTAAAATAAGTAGGGGTCTTGTACGATCTCTCACACAGCTTTTAAAAACATACACAGTCCTACGACGATCATCCAACCCAAACAACTATGCGGACATTCATTTCCTGTTCTACCCTTCTCAGCTCTTCAGGACCCATATTACAGTCAAATTCAAGTTCACAGTCTACAGCTAGTTTACGGGCACGCTCCACGACTGTAGGCAACCAAATTTTTTGAGTTCGTGTATTTTGTACAGTAAACATACGTGCTAAGAGTACTGCTATAAAGCCGCAACCACGATCGACGTTTATATGCTTTCGGTAAATAGTCGGAGAATTGAAGTTAAGAGTATACGGTATGGCACTATGACCCGCAACACGGTATACATGGTCAATATTTACCGTGAAGTTGTCCATATTGAAGGCTATACTACTTTGGGCGGCTTGCATTATACGTCCTAATATATATTCTACATCTTCAGCCGCCAAACGTCTAAATGGCACTATCACCCAATAATCGTCTACATCACCGTCATCTGACCCGAATCCAAAGGACAGACTCGTCCTGACTTCACGCTCGTCACGATTCTGAAGAGCAAACTCTATAATATGCTGTACAACCCGGCGTAACCCGCGCTCAATTCCATTGCTATACATGACTCTAGGGTCGACCCTGACTCTATACCGATTTCTAGTCAAGGCTGGGGTGGGGGCTGCGGATCGCACCAATTCGAGCGTTATACCATCCTCAACAGAACGGGGGGCGGCAGATGAATTAGGGGGTATATTAGCGGAAGGTGCTGCTGGGGGGTCTGTTGCGTAGGAGGTTGAGGGTTGGGGCTCTATTATTGTAGACTTAACAGAACGGGGGGCGGCGGATGAATAAGGGGATATATTAGCGGGAGGTGCTGCTGGGGGGCTTGTTGCGTAAGAGGTTGAGGGTTGGGGATCTATTACCGCTGCAACAGGCGCGTATTTCGGGCGCTTTATACCTGACGCGGGGTTCTCATACCTCCGCTTTGGACGTGCTACCGGTGTCGCTGGTGAGGGTTCGTTGGCAGGGGAGGAGATCACAACTACACTGTCGTCGAGGTCATCCGTAATGATGGGCTGCTCTACCTCATCGTCATTCACGGTTCTGTGGGAGAAGAAATATAAGGAACAGCACTCAAAATTTGTAATATTTTGTAAATGACCCACTTAGGAGTGTGACGTGTTAGAAATGGACTCTGTAGAAAAATTCAGATTCACGAGCCCATCCACATGTATTATATCTGGACCTACAGGATGTGGTAAAACTGTGTTTATGCTTAAAATCATTAAAGAAAAGGGGGAGATGTTCTCGAAATTTGTGCGTAAAGTTATATGGTGCTATTCGACGTATCAATCAGTGTTCAACGAGTACCAAGATGATATTTTGTTCCACAAAGGCGTATATGACGTTAATTCGTTAAAGGGAAATGAACATACAATCATTGTAATTGACGATCTCATGTTGGAGATGGATAAAACGTTTGCCGAGACATTTACAGTATTCTCCCACCATCTTAACATAAGCGTGTTCTTCATCAATCAGAATCTATTTTTCAAAAATAGATACATGCGCGATGTGTCGTTAAATACGCAATATCTAGTCTTATTCGCGCAACGTAGAGATGTATCACAAATTGGGGTATTAGCCAATCAAATGTTCCCGAATCAGCGTAAGGAGTTTTTGGAAGTTTATAAAGAAGCTACAAGCACGCGTTACGGATATTTGCTTTGCGACCTTCATCCGCGAAACACGTTTAGAGTGCTTCTGCGAACGAATATATTTCCAAACGAGCCTGAAACGGTGTATATTCCAGAATGACAAAGAGACTAAAGAAATACCGTGAATTAATAAAAATCTATCATCGACTGCCCCGGGCATTGCAGCAGATGTTTATTAAAAATATCGATGCCGACTTTTTAAAATGCATCTGTGAAATCTGTCTTAACGTTATAAATTGCAATGTATCAATGAAAACCCATCAGAAGGCTCGCCTACGCCGCTACAAGAACATAATACGTGCACTCGCTCGTAAAAGCCAAACTGTAGCGAAGAAAAAACGAATTATTGTACAAACAGGAGGGTCATTTCTCCCCATCTTATTTTCAGTTTTGGGTCCTTTACTGACTAGATTAATATAATGAAGAAAGTGGTAGTGATTCCCCACGAGGTGTACGCTTCACTGCAAAGGAATCCAGACACGTATCTAGATCCCCGTAAAAGCAGACTTAAAAGAATGGAAAGCGAATTGTTAGCCCTATTAAACAGTGAAAAAACACCTGATGAGAAAAGAATCTTATACCAAGAAGCTCTGCAGAAATTTCTTCACGAGTACGAAAATTATAAGAGCCCTACAGAGATTCCTGTGGTTATTAGGCACAGCACGGGGGACGATGGACATGGCGACATAGGATCTGAGCCCGACGATACAGCTGACCAACCAAAAAGATTAGCCACACAACATATCGAACATGTATTAAAAAATACCCTCCCACTTACATTGAGGAGTAAAGGCTTAAGTCTTTATAATCTATTGAATGAGGATCCCGCCATACAATGGACCGATACAGGGGAGATCATTGTGGAAGGATCAAAGGTACAGGGATCGAATATCGTAGACATTGTCCATGATCTGGTGAGAAAGTGGGATAGGCCATCACCATCAGGATGGAAGCATATTAAAGCAAGACTACAACAAATAAATGTCCCTAAAACGTTGATAGGAAATCTGAACAGGTTAAAAGACTTGGAACATGCAACGCCTGTGACACAATTGAAGGCGCCGTCACCCCCGGCGGTAACACCTTTGAAGAGGAGCAAGAAGAGGTTAAACCAACCCTACCCACGTGCCTCTAAAATACGCAAATGGCTAACGTATTAACTAAACGCTATTATGACATTTCTACCCCATCCTCTTACGGCGGCGTAGATAGACTGTACAGAAGTGTTTACGGAGTAGGAAAAAAAGATGTTGAAAGATTTTTGAGGGAGCAGGACGCTTATACGCTTCATAAGCCTGTGAGAAAAAGGTTTAAAACAGCCAAGACAACGGCTTCCTCGATTGATTCTATTTGGCAAGCAGATTTAACAGACATGCAAAGATATTCTGTGTATAACGATGGTTACCGCTACATTCTATTCATAATAGACGTATTCTCTAGATATCTGTGGCTAGTTCCTCTGAAAAATAAATCACCTGAAACAGTTGCTAAAGCCACCAAAACGCTAATGTTAAAAGAAAACAGGGTTCCTGGCTATTTTTGTACGGATATGGGGAAGGAATTTATAGGCCGTGCTTTTCAGAACATGTTGACAGAGTTTAATATCAGCTATTACACAACCAATTCTATACATAAGGCTTCTTTAGCTGAAAGAGTTCAGCGCACCATAAAGGAACGCATGCACCGTTATTTTACACATAAAAACACATACAGATTTCTAGACATTCTGGAATCATTGGCATCATCCTACAACCGCTCACACCATCGCACGATTGGGACAACACCTAACGAAGTTTTAGAAAGAGGTACGCTCCCGAGAAGAGATGGATCACCACCACCACCACACTCTGCGCGCTTCAAAATCAATGATTATGTAAGGCTGTCGCGTTCGGGGAATAAATTCGCAAAGGGTTTTGAGCAAGGATGGACACGCGCAGAGATTTTTAAAGTTAGGGCTGTGAGACCTAAAGGTGAGATAATGATGTATTACATTGAAGATTTGAATGGGGAAGAAATCTCAGGAGGCTTTTACCGCGAGGAATTGCAGAAAGTTGCGTTTAATTTAGAAAAAAATGTGTTTAAAATTGAGAAAATTTTAGGAAGCAAAGGTTCAGGAAGGAGAAAAATGTACCTGGTGAAATGGCTAGGGTACCCAGAAAGCTTCAACACCTATATAAAAGCTGATGCAATAATGAAGCTTAAATAGTATGCAACATGGCTCCTAACCATTTCTACGTCACACTCCCGTCCTCCTCGTCCCTGTCTGTACACCCTAACAACACACTAGCCAACTTTGTAACAGAACTCCATGGGCACATTGAATTGGGTCGTGATTCGTATGAGGTGGGGATATGCGAAATTCAGCTGGACACCGTCTTTTTAAATATTGAACATAAAGAAACCGTTTTTACGATTCTTAGAGACATTGACGAGTGTGAAAAAGCTGGGGTAGCTATGGATGAAACTATGCGCATCGCTCGGACTAAGATTGCACGGTATTACAGTACAGAAGTAAGACTAGGGCCGGGTCAATATGGTTCGGCCGAGGATGTTGTGAGAGGCTTAAACGTAAGTTTAAGAAACTCAAACCTTACGAATGATTTAGTATACGAAGTCGTAAACAACCCTGCACATACACTAATCCTAAAATCAAAGACTAACAGACGTATTAAAGACCATAGAAAGTTCCAAATTCTAGCCAATGGCCGCTATAGCGCAGTCTTCCAAAGAGACACATTTCACGAGACACAGCATGACTTGTCCAGATTAATGTATCAATTGAAGATGGAGAAATTGGCTGAAAGGTCCCCAGACATGTGCTATATTTACAGTAATATAGTGGAGCACCAGTTTGTTGGGGATACCCAGGCACGCCTGCTGCGCATTGCTCACATCCCCAACCATAGAGGAAGGAGTTTGAGTATTACATATGACAGACCCCATTATGTGAATGTCGCAACTAATTTAATAACCAATATCACAATATATATAAGAACGATTGAGGGTGAAAACTTCCCATTCGGTAACGGGAGCTTAACAGTGAAGCTACACTTTCGACGCACTGAGTTATAATGGATAGAAAGCCTTTCACCGTCTATCGAGGGATGCGATACCAGCGCGGTAGTGGACTTGGGTCCATTTTTTCATCCATACTACGTACGGCTGTTCCTTTGCTGAAGAGGGGTGCCAGATACCTTGGAAGGAAAGCGCTACAATCAGGCCTTAACACTGCAGAAGACATATTGGCCGGGGCTAAACCTAAAGAAGCTCTAAAAAAACATTTAAAGCGTACACGGGACGAAATCATCAAAGATGCAAAGAGAAAAATGCGTGGTGGCGGGAAGAAGCGGGCTGCCCGGAAGAAGAAGAAGGGGTCACGTGGTATTAAACGTAAAAGGCTATCAAAAAAGAAGTGCTGTAAGCGAATGAAACCTATGGTTGACCACTTTTTTGACTGATATAAGCTAAGGACATTGATCTCATGAATCATAGTTTGTTTACCACTTGTCGAGAGAGGAGTCACTATTTCGCCATGGCACGCTTCATCCACCCATGTAGTTCACAATGCTGTAAATCGGAGCTGTCCCTTTTTGAGCTACCTCCAACCCAAGTTTCTATTGAGCACAGTGACTTTATTACAATTAACCCTTTAAACACAATTAGTTCCCCGAGTGCACCTATAGAATTCGTGATACCCAGCTCAGGCCCTTACTTTTTTGATCCAAGCTGTGTGCACATGTACGCTAAGCTACGTATAGCCCATTCTGATGGAACGGTCTGCGATGACAAATATGCTGTATACCCTGAAACAAACTTTCTGCACTCCATATTCAACCAGTGTGACGTATATTTAAATCAGACCAACATATCGGCAGGCACGGGGTACTATCATCTACGAGCCTATCTGGAAAATGTCCTCAACTTTTCCAAAGAAGCGAAGGCTACCTTTTTAAGTGCGGAGGGATATTATCAAACTAAAGATGAAAATAGTATAAAGGACAAATTTAAAAATTCTAAAAAGAAAATATACGAGTGTTTTGGACGGTTGCACACAGATTTCACTTTCCAGGAGAAGTTGCTTGTGAACGGGGTGGATATGAAAATAAAGCTCACCCGCACGAGTCCTGAGATCTGCTTAAATCTGGCTGCGGATCAAGAAGAGGGTGCAAAGCCCGTTGTGGTTCACATTATGGACACATACCTCCGCGTACGGCGAGTGAAATTAAGTTCACCAAAACAACTAGAAATTGAGAAAAATTTACTAAACGCTACAGTGAAATATCCTATTAACAGAGTGCAGATCAAACTATATACGGTTCCTGCAGGGTTGGCATCGAAGCAGATAGAAAACATTGCCCTGGGAAATCTTCCTAAAAGGATATTAATCGGCATGCAGGACCACGCTTCGGTGAATGGAAAATAAAAAGAGTGCCTTTAAATTCGAGAATTTCGGACTTAAAAATATAACTCTATACGTTAATGGCACTGCTTTGGGTGGAACAATGGGTACGGACTATTCATCAGACGCTGTGTTACCGCTTTGTGCCAGAGCCTATAGTAATCTGACCCATATTGCAGGTGATTGTGATGAGCTTGGTAATGGGGTAACGCAGGAAGAATTCATTGATCAATTTAACCTTTATCCGTTTGACATTACACCTGACTTATCTGCTAGCGTAAATACCCATTTAACCCCACAGCAGAGCGGAAACATCTCAGTGCGGCTGGAATTCGCCAAGCCTATAGACGCTCCTATTAGTGTACTAGTATATCTCGAATCGCAAGCCCTAATAGAAGTAGATAGATTTAGGAGCGTTATCACTGACTTTTAAAATGGATGCTAATACACTTCAGAAAGTAATGGAGCGAGTCACACGTTCCAAATTTATCGGCGTGTTTGCGAAGAATGAAACATTGAGTTTGCCAAGTACGCGAGAATGCGGTAGTCTTATTGTGAACACAGACATCATCGGTAATGAAGGGATTCACTGGATCGCTGTCTATTTTAAAAATAGACAGCGCCTGTACTATTTTGATTCACTCGGTACTCAACCCTGGAGTGACCCTATTATTGTAAAATTTCTCGCTCAGTTACATATTCCCGAAGTTGTATGGACCCCATTTCGCATGCAAGGATATTTTACTAATGTTTGCGGAATGTACTGCGTCTCATTTCTCATGCATATGTCAAATGATAAAGAATTTATAAATTTTTTAAATTTATTTGACCCGTGTCACACTCGCCGAAACGATGAAATGGTATGCAGACAGATAAAAAACCGTTTTCCAATTGTACGTACTCGTTGTATATTATAATGTTTTTGTTCGTATATTTGTAACGATATATTCTGTAGTTGTTTATTGTACTGATTTCTTTCATTTAATAAATTTATGAAAATATATTGTGTCTTCTTATCCCAAAAAGATCGAAAAACACTTACATTATTTCGGTGTGACATTGTTGACTGATCAGTATATCCTCCCTATTCCGAGATTCTTCAAAAGATTGTATAACACGTGTCAAATCCTCATCGGACCTTAAAGGAATAATGTTCATTCTTTTAAAACATATACAGAGTATACAGACAGATCCCCATTATGTGAAGATATCTTTGGTTCGAGGAATAACATTGAATGCCATAAAAATTTCGATTTTAGCATAATGGGGATAACCAAATAACATTGATTGACATAAAAAAATTTTGGCGAGTATCTATTTGACGAGATACTACAACTCTCCATATATATATAAAAACGAATTATAGACACTTACATTTCTATGGTAGTCCCCTGCGTCGGGTTGTAAGGAGCGTCACTGCAAATATCTTCAACGGTTTGCGTTGGAAATAATTCGCCACGGTCAATCGCATTGAAAAGACTAATTGCGGTTAATGCTGCAGTATCACGTTCTTCATACAATTCCGGGGAGACGTACAGGTCCATGGTGGAGGATGTGTGACATTGTTGACTGTTCAGTATATCCCCCGTATTCCGAGATTCTTCAAAAGATTGTATAACACGTGTCAAATCCTCATCGGACCTTAAAGGAATAATGTTCATTCTTTTAAAACATATACAGAGTATACAGACAGATCCCCATTATGTGAAGATATCTTTGGTTCGAGGAATAACATTGAACGCCATAAAAATTTCGATTTTAGCATAATGGGGTAACAAAATAACATTGATTGACATAAAAAATTTTTGGCGAGTATCTATTTGACGAGATACTACACCCCATCCATATATATATATATATAAATTCTAATTATAGACACTTACATTTCTATGGTAGTCCCTTGCGTCGGATTGTAAGGAGCGTCACTGCAAATATCTTCTACGGTTTGCGTTGAAAATAAATCATCACGGTCAATCGCGTTAAAAAGATTAATTGCGGTTAATGCTGCAGCGTCACTTTCTTCATACAAGTCTGGGGTGACGTACAGGTCCATGGTGGAGGGAATGATTAATCACTGACGCGAAAATAGCTACTGTTACTCCCAACTGAAAAATATCCCCTTTTATATGCACAATCGCCAAGCTCCGCCCAAAAGACCAGATGTTCGTAGTGATTGGCTGCCGATGTAGCTGGGTGGAGCTATGACGTGTACCAATCCGCTATAACGGGACCGGATGAGTAACATATATATAAAATCGTGTTTCTTGAATTATAGGCACTTACATTTCTATGGTAGTCCCTTATATTATATTTTTACTTACAAGTTAATAGTATTGTTTTCTTGTGTTAACATAATTGTTAACTTATTTTATAATAAAGAAATATAGCCTAATTATATTTTTAAAATAGCATTCAGTTTCCACATTAAACTGTGGATCTAAGGTGACGTGAAAACTTTATCCGTTGTCACTCTTCGAGCTAGTTGTTATTATTACTAAAGAGAAAATCATGCATGCTTTTCGGTCATACTACTGACTCGTCAAATGATGCATTAACACGTTTTTCGGGCGTACTACTGACTGCCTCGGGTCAAATGATCCTGTTATTTTAAATCCGGTTCAATAATCCTGTTATGTTGAAATGTGGAAGAGTAAGCTACGACCCCCATCGACGAGATGTATTTCTGAATCCATGTTAAACTGGAGGTCTAAGGTATGTTGAAAAGCTTACCAATTCGGCGAGAAAGAGTTGATTATTATTGCTACATAGAAAAAATCGTGCATTACGATGTTTTTCGGGCATACTACTGACTGCCTCGGGTCAAATGATCCTGTTATTTTAAATCCGGTTCAATAATCCTGTTATGTTGAAATGTGGAAGAGTAAGCAACGACCCCCATCGACGAGATGTATTTCTGAATCCATGTTAAACTGGAGGTCTAAGGTCGGGTGAAAAGCTTACCAATTCGGCGAGAAAGAGTTAATTATTATTGCTCCATAGAAAAAATCGTGCATTACGATGTTTTTCGGGCATACTACTGACAGCCTCGGGTCAAATGATCCTGTTATTTTAAATAGATTTTTTATAGTTTCCGGTTTTTATTTTTACTTACATGTTATTAGTGTCATCCCTGCATGACATCAGTAAGTACGATACACTCCTAAACAAAGAGGTATGGTAGGGGTAAGTACAGTAGGTAATTTTACGGCCACATATTTTTTGGAAAAGTCGGAAATCACGCCCAACGATCCCTGACTGTCCGAAAGTTGATGACATGGGGAAATTGCTCTACAGCCTAACCTAGCGTACGCCTGACGTGGCAGAAGACTCACCCTGACTGATATAACATAATATGGGTATGGTTTTCGATTTGGATTTCCTTTCTCACTAGAAACAAACTCTGCCATTTTAAGGGTGGTATACTACTGCAGCACTATAAATGTTATAGTTTAAATGAAGAGGCTAACCTTCTTATTTACATCTTCGTATTTGCGTCTTGGCAACTAAGATTTTATTTAGTTGGTTGTTCATTCGAACAATTATAACGTCGAATAATTGCTGCTTCGAACAACTGTTTTTCGAACTATGGTTTTCGAACAATTGTGCTCGAACAATTGTGTTCGAACACAATGGCAAAAGATACAAGCATATCCCGTTATTTGAACAAAACTCTCTCTCTCTCTCTCTCTCTCTCTCTCTCTCTCTCTCTCTCTCTCTCTCTCTATATATATATATATATATATATATATATATATGAATAGAAACGACACAGACCGTGCATGGAACAAGGAACTCTTCTGGGAAAATTAAATCCACTATAGTCCGAATAAGTAATGGTAAATGACAAATACCATAGTTTTTCTTTTTTCCCAGAAGAGTTCCTTGTTCCATGCACGGTCTGTGTTTAACATATAATTGTCTCAGGGAACCATTCTGAATTTGTGTGTATATATATATATATATAATATATATATATATATATATATATTAGGGTGATTCAAAAAAATCAAAGTTTTTTTTTTTAATTGTTCAACCTGTATTTTTGTTCCCTATGACAAAAAAGTAGTGTATGCCAAATTTGGTGAATTTTAAATAAAATTTACTATGTGCTACCAGGCGTCAAAGTTCCCCCTTTTTCAATTTGTTTGTTTTTACAACTTATGATTTTATGTTTAATTGGTTATATTTCAGAATTTTTAATTAATGGTTTATATACTAGCTTGCTTTTAATTGTTGCTTGGAACTCGTAATTTTGATACCAATTAATCGATTATGGAAGCTAGGCCTAACTCACCATCACCCAGTTGCTCATTTGGGAGAAGTTCTACAAGAAAAGAAACTGAAGTATGGCTAATTGGGCAGCCCTCTGCAGTACTAAAAACATCCGTATTACCATCAGAGAAGGAAATGATGGCCCTCTTCATGCACTACAGAAATATTAAAAAGCAAGACACTAGAGAATCATGCTGCTCTACTGCAGATGATGTGCTAGCAGTTTGGAAAAAAGCAGGAATACCAGCAAAACAAAGAATACATGTAGTAGATAAAATTCAAGGAATACTGAAGGAATGACAGCTGCTTAAGAAAAACAAAGCAAACAAATTGAAAAGATCACAAAATTTAAATAATAAAGAAGAAAAATGGAAAGATAAACTGGAAAACTTATTTGACATTGCTCATGAGAATGCTATGCAGCTTATAAAAATAGAAGATAAGAAATTCTTGAAAATGCAACGTGAGAAAGGACGTCATGGAAAAATGGGTACCATTGATAAGGCTGTTGCTAAAAAAGAGCAAAGAGCAGCAGAAAAGCAACAACGTTATGAAAAGAGGAAAGCAGAAGAGATCAAAAGAAAGAAGAGTGAAGAGGCTGTCATACTCACCAGTACATCATCAGAATCAGAATCAGAGGAGAGTAAAAGTGATGAATCTGGTTTCTGTGCTGCACAACCTTCAACATGGAAAAGTAAGGTTGGCAAACGTAGAAAATTGTTTGATGATAAATTATTAGGAAGTCTTGATGTTGCAAAATTGAGTGACAGAAATGCGTCTCTTTTTAATGCAAACAATCAGACATCGCTTGAATGGGACATCTGCGAACAAATAAAATGCATGTGTTTCAATACAACGGCAGCCAATACTGGCCCTAGAAATGGTGCAGCTATTCTTCTAGAACAAAAATTCGACAACGATTTATATATTCGACACCATATATTTGAAATTATGCTGGAAGCTGTTGTTTCAAAGTCTTTATCACCATCTTCTGGCCCAGATTTAGTCCTTTTTAAGAAGTTCAGAGAAAAATGGTCAAGCATTAATAAGGAGGACTACGAGACAGCATTATCAGATCCAGATATCTATGAAAATATTCATGACATCAAAGATGACATAATTATATTTGCAACAAATCAACTAGATACATTCAAACCAAGAGACGATTACCGAGAACTATTGCAGTTAACAATTATTTTTTTGGGAGGTGAACCAAAAGGTGGAATCAAATTTAAACATCCAGCGGGACTTCATCGGGCTAGGTGGATGGCCAAAATTACATATTCATTAAAAAATTTTATGTTCAGATCTCTAAAAGACATCTGTCTATTTGCTACTCGGTTATATGTAAAGGCATGGTTTACAGCTCCTGTGCCATCTTGCGCTTCTCGTCTTGCTCTGGAATTATTACAGAATCTTGTAGTCTACAAACAAATAAATGACACAATTGCATTTGTTGCTATTAAAAAACTGTTAGGTCACCTCTGGTACCTATCAGAAGAACTGGTAGCCTTGGCCTTTTATGATGATGAAGTGCCTACTGAAACGAAAAACAAAATTGTAAAGGCCTTGCAAAATACAACATAAACTCTTCCTACAAAACGGGCTTTTCTAGATCCTGCACTTATTCCAACGAAGAAATTAGAAGATTTTGTCATCAAATACTCAAAGATTCTTTACAATAACAGAATTTAGTTCAAAATTTTTACTCAAAGATGCTAAAGAATGGCATAATGATGAAGAGTATAACTCCGCTAAGAAATCTATCAAACAGTGGAAAGTCGTGAATGATATAGCGGAAAGAGGAGTAAAATTAATGGATGAATATAATAAAATACTAACACATGACGAAGATCAAAAACAATTCTTGCTACAAGTAGTGAAAAACTACAGGGCTGTTTACCCTGATAGAAAGAAAGAAACATTGATGAAGTAAGGACAGCTAATGTCTCAAATATCATGCTAGTTTAATTATGCATGCTTGTGGTTATGGTAGGACCTACGGGGGAGCTTTCCACATTAAAAAAAAGCAATGCGCCTTGTACTGTACTCCCTGGGTGGTGTGGAAAAATTTGACAATTTGAGTCGTTCTGTCAATTTTTAATTGCTGGTAGCAACCCCTAAAAATTAAAAATTTGCTAAAATATTTTAGGATAGTTTGTTTTATGCTGAAATGAACCATTTAAAGGGTTGAACACATTAAAATATAAAAAAAAAAATTTTACCCCCATATTTGAATCACCCTAATATATATATATATATATGTATCATAAGCTGTTTAAAAGACTGTATATATATAATTATAGTAAACTTATGTCGAAATAAACTAGTTAACCATAAAATTAATTATTTTCTATTATTAAGTTTTCTATGTTGAATTATGTGTGGTTAACTACGTTATTTGTTTCGAAAAGTTTAACTTCAAGTTTAATGAAGTTCAAGTTAATGTTAAATTTGCTTCTAAACGTTAAACACTAAACTAAAATTAAATGTTATAATATGAAAAATAAATAATATACATATATATATATATATATATATATATATATTTACATATACCTAACATAAGATGTTTAAAAGAATGTGTATATATATATATAAGCATAATAATATATATCTAGCAAGACCAGTCCGATCATTGCAAAAAAAAAAACTGGAAAGGTATGCAATTCCATAATAATAAAGATTGAGTGTGTAAAAATTATTTATTTAATAAACAGAATTTAATTGGATTAACTACCGTCATATATTGTGTTACACAATGGATGATTAATATATGGATTTCTGGGACACATGGCGCTATCTGGAAACACATTGCGCTATCTGGCAACTCAGCCAGAATAGAGGTTTATAAAAGACCGAGAAGCTGATGAAAGAATCATTCAAGCTCGGCTCCCAGCTTCTAAACGTTAAACACTAAACTAAAATTAAATGTTATAATATGAAAAATAAATAATATACATATATATATATATATATATATATATATATTTACATATACCTAACATAAGATGTTTAAAAGAATGTGTATATATATATATAAGCATAATAATATATATCTAGCAAGACCAGTCCGATCATTGCAAAAAAAAAAACTGGAAAGGTATGCAATTCCATAATAATAAAGATTGAGTGTGTAAAAATTATTTATTTAATAAACAGAATTTAATTGGATTAACTACCGTCATATATATTGTGTTACACAATGGATGATTAATATATGGATTTCTGGGACACATGGCGCTATCTGGAACACATTGCGCTATCTGGCAACTCAGCCAGAATAGAGGTTTATAAAAGACCGAGAAGCTGATGAAAGAATCATTCAAGCTCGGCTCCCAGCCGAGCAAGGACCTCTGGTCCTTCTCTTTCAGGCCCTTTGGTAAAACCCCTTAGAGGCCTCTTAGGTTAGGAAAACGAAAATAACTTGGGGGAGAACTCCTCTCTCTCCTTCAGGTGTCTCTCTCCTTCAGGTGTCTCTCTCTCTCCTTCAGGTGTCTCTCTCTCCTTCAGGTGTCTCTCTCTCCTTCAGGTGTACCCCTACCCCTTGGCTCAGCCAACTGGCTGATTCTGGCTGATTAGGAGCCTATAAAACAACGCCTACTCGGCTGAAGTCTTAATATGCACTTGGCTCCTGCCAGGTGAACACCTCTCCTCCTTTCTCTCCTCCTTCTTTCTGGTCCTTTGGGGGGAATAGCTTGGGGGAGAACTCCGCCCCCAAGTTGCATGCCCCTTGCAACCCCGGTTGGCAACAAAGGCCAGTACTTTTTTTTTCTTTTTTTCTTTCTTTTTTCTTTTTTTTCCTTTTTTCCTTTTTTTCTTTTTTTTTGCAACACCCCCACCCCCCTTTGCAACATTGCAACATTACGTCATAACTTGCAACATTCTTGCACTCTCCCCTTTTTCGGCTATACTACTGGCGCACACATAAATTTTGTAAACTAAAAACCCAGCTGTGCGGGTCCTTCACTTTCGGGTCTGGGTCTGGGTCTGGGTCAATTTTAAAATTCACTTTCAGGTCCGGGTCCGGGTCTTTTTTCTAATTCACTATCGGGTCCGGGTCCGGGTCTTATCTCACTTTCGGGTTAAACCCGGGTCTGGGTCCGGGTCCGGGTCCGACCTGCCAGCCCTGGTCAGTGACACTGGTCTATAGTTCTTTGCTTGAGATCTAGCCCCCTTTTCATATATAGGAACAATGTTCGCTCTGTTTTGTATGCTCGGTATTTCCTCTATGTCCAGGGATCTTCTCCATGTCCAATATAGCGGTGTAGCTATTTCATTCTTACAATTTTTAATCAACAACGCATTCCATTTGTCCAGACCTGCAGCTGAATGTGACTTCATCTGTCCTATAGCTCTCGTTATATCTCCTAGGGTGAATTCAAAATCAGTTGTACACTCTCCATTTAACTGTACGCCCTTGACGATCGGTTAGGTTAAGTCGTAATATTTTCGTTAAAACATATACAGGGTGCTATCAAATTATGCTTCGTAAATTAGTATACATATTCAGGACATCAAAGTAAACAAATAAAGTTCCGATGAATATAAATCTGCAATCGCTTCGTTTCCGAGATGCATTGCTTCTTGCTGAGGACGATCCAATTAAAATGAGTCATTAAAGTTTATCAAAGTTTATTTACAGCAAGTGCTCAAAATGGTTTCCCTGCATCAGAGTACATGCTTCAACGCGTCGTTGAAAATTTTGCCATATACAGTACGTTCGAAAACACTTACATGGCTGCGTATTATTTCTGAACAATTTTGAACACATTGCGACAATTTATCTATGTTATTAACTTCTCTTGCATAAACAAGATTTTTTAAATAACCCCACAAGAAAAAGTGAATTGCATTTAGGTCCGGAGACCTGGGTGGCCAAGCGACGGGACCATGCCGTCCATGTATGTACTCCGATGCAGGGAAACCATTTTGAGCACTTGCTGTAAATAAACTTTGATAAACGTTAATGACTTCTGTTTCAATTGGATCGTCCTCGGCAAAAATACATCGTATCTCGGAAACGAAGCGATTGCGGATTTATGTTCATCGGAACTTTTTGTTTACTTTGACGTCCTGAATATGTATACTAATTTATGAAACATAATTTGACAACACCCTGTATATGTTTTAACGAAACTATCACGACTTGGCCTAACCAATCGTCAAGGGCGTACAGTTGACCTAACCGGGCATTCACTATACCGGGCATTCAATTTTCCCGTAGGTTTAACGAAAATATCACAACTTAACCTTACATGAAATCCCTGAACATTTTAGGGATTTCATGAAATCCTTAGTTACACAGATTCCTGTAACATATACATTTCTTCCCATCCTTCTGTGTTTTACAAATGGGAAATTAACATCTCCGCAGGGTATTATATTGGGGGATCGTGTGTTTAAGGGCTTTATTATGTTTCTGATGTCAACAATGGCATCAGAGAATTTTGCAGATGGAGTATTCAGAGGTCTGTAGATGACTATTAGTATCACGTTAAGTTTTCAATTTTTACTGTTATAAGTTCCACACAGCTGTTTGATTTACTTATTATTGTATCTGCATATGGTTCTCTCGTATGTTAAACACAGCCACCTTTTCGTTTTACTGTTCTGTCAGCTCGTAGTAGTGTATGTTGTAACCATCTATTTGTATTTCTTTTTTATATATGCAATATTCGCAGTTTTCAAGTCTCCTTGGCAGTCCTTGAGATGTGTTTCTGTGAGGCATGCGATATCAGTCCTTGCTTCATTCATAAATCCTTTCAGGTATGAAACTTTGTTAAGCGGGTTGTTCGGTCTTCGCCCTTAAATATTTGCCAGGACTATATTTATGTTTTGAGTCTTACGTTCTCCTTCGAGCATTCAAAATTAATTTTCCTTTAGTGTCGCGTGTTTTGTTGTTCTATGGTCCTCCGAGAAAGCTCCGTTGCCGTTTACTTGTTCTGGTAGTTTTTTGTCTGATAACGGTTCGGCTCGGAGGTTTCTTTTTATTTTTCCTATTGTCCTTTGGGTTTGTTAGGAGATGATGATAGTAGCACTTCTTACTGTATTTGCAGGCACCATGCCTTGTGTAGCGTCTGCAAATGGTGGGGTGCTCATATATACATTGTTCTCCCTTACATCTGCAATTGCCCCTTGCCCCTTGCAACTTCAACGCATAGTACTTGCATACAGTTCTTTCCACATCTTCACTCGGGGCCTTTGTTTTTGTTATTTGTTTCATTTCCTTATTTAAAGATAACCTCAGTCTATTATCATGCGTTCCCTCTTGTTTTTCGCTATTTACTCTATTCACGCTTGTGTTCTATGTCTGATCTTCGTGTTTCTTTTGGTGCTTTTGTTACAATCACACTTTAATTTATCATAGGTAACATCATCTGATAAAAGCGCCATAGCTTTTTTTAATATAATCGTCCTTATTCATGAGGATAAGGATGATTATATTAAAAATAAATATAATCTGATTATCTGATTTGGTGATGATAAGGCTATCGTTACGTTTAAGACCAAGCAGAGCACTGCTCCACTTGGTCTTCAACGTAAAATTAAATTTTAATCCCCTTCAAATTTCTCAACAGAATTTCAACAGAGACTTTAAACTGCTACTGAAAGACTTACCACAGTTTGCAAAGTAATTTACTGTTTTGTCTCCGAAGTTACCTTATTTTTATGGCCTGCTTAAGGTTCATAAACCTAACATTCCGCTGAACCTATAATTACCAGTATCGGTAGCGTTAACTTTGGTTTGACCACGTCCACATGGCTCTCCAAGAACCTTTCGTTTTTAATAGGCAATATTTCTAATGATCGTATAAAAAACTCTTCGGACTTCCTAGATAAAATAAGGAATATCAATTTAGTAAATAAGAAAATGGTCAGCTTTAATGTGGTTTTTCTCTTTACTGAGGTTCCCGTTGAAATAATTTTGTTTTATTTGGAAGAGTTTCTTTTAGAAAATCAGATTCAGATCCCTCTTTTCTCGAAGTTGATTCGCTTATGTTTGACCCATTCCTATATCACTTTCAATAATTCGTCTTTTCGACAGAAAGACAGTCTAGTATGGGCTCCCTACTTTACGCTACTTTAAGTAATATATTTATGGAGCTTTTTTAAAGGAAGTTTTTCCCTGAAGTTCTCGCTCCTGACGTTCCTTGGTATCTTTATGTTGATATTTTTGTTTTATTTCCGTTGGAGCAGATTATATACTTGATAGGTTAAATAATGTTTTGCCCTCCATTATATTTACAGTCGAAATGCAACACAATTCAACTATTTCGTCTTTAGATGTCCAAATTATTAGAATTTCGAATGATAAACCTGCTTTTAAAGTTTTTAGAAAACCAGTAGTATGGGCGAAAAAAGGGTAGCGTGCAATTGCAATATTGTAAATGAAATGTTGATTAATGCTGCAACCCCTTCACCATGTTGCGAGACCCCTCTCCCCTTTGTTGCAACCTCCACCCACCACGGTGCCAAAAAAAAAAGGAAAGGTGGATTCACAACAGCTGTCACAAGCTCAGGGGAATCAACCAAACCTGAGAGAAAGGAGAGAGAGAAAAAGAGACCATCCTTCGCCTGGCTCCGCCAGACGCATAATAAAGCTCTTGGTCTTTGCACTTGGCTTTGAAGGGCCTCATCAGCCAGTTGTTTAATCCGCCAGTTGGCTTAGAAGGCTTAATCTGGCTTAGAAGGCGTAAATAGCTTGTTCAGGTGTACATTATTATTTTTTGAGTGGCCAGATTGCACTATTTATTTAATTAAAGTAGATATTCTTGACAGTTCACTTAGAATTCTTAAGCAGCCAGTTGGTTTAGAAGGCGTAACCTGCCATTTGGTGTGTGTATATATATATAATTAAATAATATCGTTTATATATACAACCAAAAGAATTAAATAAAACACCATTACATCATTCTGTTTATTTAGACGAATTAGTAGAAATAATTTCGTGAAATATATAGAAAATAAATATACAATTAAAATAGTTCATTCTATACACAGTTTAAACGAGGAATATATATATATATATATATATATATAATATATATATATATATATAATAAAAATAATAATAGTTCATTCTATACACAGTTTAAACGAGGAATATATATATATATATATATATATTATATATATATATATATATATAATAATAATAGTATAAGAAACACACAAGTTGAACGAAGAATATATATATATATATATATATATATATATATATATATATATATATATATATATATTATATATATATATATATATAGGGAGGAGCTTCCGCAGCAGAAAAGCAAACATCATGCTCAAATTATGGAAGAGTCTAGTCCTACCAATAATTGAGTATTGCTCAGTACTCACAAGCCCACACAGAAAAAGAGACATTGCGAGCATTGAAGCTATACAAAGGACTTTTACGTCTAAGATAGAGGAAACGGAAGGTGAAGACTACTGGTCTCGACTACAATCCCTGGAACTCTACTCTCTTGAAAGAAGGCGAGAGCGGTACACAATAATATACATATGGAACATACTTGAGGGCTCTGTCCCTAACCTCAGAAATGAAATAGAAACAAACTGGAATGAGAGAAGAGGCAGATTTTGTACGGTCCCAGCTGCGGTGGAACAAGGAGCCATGAAAACGAGGATGGAAAATACCCTCAGAATACGGGGCCCAAAGCTTTTCAATGTCCTTCCAAAAGAAGTGAAGAATCTCCAGCACACCAACCTGAATAACTTCAAGAACCAGCTGGACAGATTCTTGTGCAAAGTCCCTGACCAGCCATGCGTGGCTGGCTACGAGGGCAGGAGGCGATCAGAGAGCAATTCCCTCCTTCACCAAGTCCCGCAAATGAGGCGGGATGCTGCAGAGGGGTCGACCGCATGTCCATCCTGAACCGTCGTTCAAACTCAACAAAAGTAAACAAAAGTAAGTAAATATATATATATATATATATATATATATATATATATATATATATATATATATATATATGATACACACAGACCGTGCATGGAACAAGGAACTCTTCTAGGATAATTAAATCCACTATAGTCCGAATAAGTAATGATAAATGACAAATACTATAGTTTTTCTTTTTCATGATGCTAGCCCGACGCGGGCAATGGGTCACTCGCAAAGAGGTCCCAAAAATATAGCTTCCCTCACCAGCTATCTGCAAAGTAGATAGGATCCAGCTTTGGGACAGGATCTAGTTATAATAGTTACCCCTTTTTCTTTGATGTATTCAATCTGACGTGAAGGCAGCTAGTCTTTTGCTTATATTGAGGTTCTAAATGTAGCTGGGCTAGGCTGCTTTAACCCTAGATCCTGTCCCAAAGCTGGATCCCATCTGCTTTGCAGATAGCTGGTGAGGGAAGCTATATTTTTGGGACCTCTTTGCGAGTGACCCGTTGCCCACGTCGGGCTAGCATCATGAAAAAGAAAAACTATAGTATTTCTCATTTACCATTACTTATTCGGACTATAGTGGATTTAATTATCCTAGAAGAGTTCCTTGTTCCATGCACGGTCTGTGTGTATCATAAAAAACCTCAGGGAACCATTCTGAGTTCATTCCCATATATATATATATGTGGAGGGGCGACAAGCTTGACCTTCACGAAGTGAGAAATCATCGCGCGGAACCTTTGTAAGGTTGTAAGGTAAGGTGTATAATTAGTCATTACAATCTGGTAAGAAATTTTACAATTCTGTTTCACTTAAACCATTTTATATTTTACTTTTCATCCATACTTTTATACTTTATATCATTTAACTTTTAATCTTTTAATTTAATACATATTGTAACTTGCTTTTAATTTTCGCTAATTGTAAGTAATTTTACAATTCTGTTCTACCTAAACCATTTTATATTTTACTTATTATCCATACTTTTACTCTTTATATCATTTAACTTTTAATCTTTTAATCTAATATATATTGTAACTTGTTTTTGATTCTCGCTAATTGTTGCGCCATTTTAATTTGTTGTTCGTTTATTTATTATACTTATTTATTTTTACTTGTTTTAAAATTTTTAGCACTGATGATGGGAATTGAATTTTTCCGAAACGTCTGTCAATAAACATGTACCATCTTTTCGTCCTCCTATTCCTCTCTCTCTCTCTCTCTCTATATATATATATATATATATATATATATATATATTATATATAATTTTAACAAATAAATATGCAGCAAAACCATCAAATACATACACTTTATGTTCTACTGCGTTTAACTAAAATACTAAACTCGCATGTGATCGGGTCTACAGTTACATCATTCTTGCTTTTCACTATGCAATAAATATGATTTAATATTATTTCACCGCTCAAGTTATAGGGAGGCCTATACTCGATGTAAAGGGCATTCAATTCGTTCAGTACTATTTTTGTGCACACTTTACTTTCGGTTGGCAAGTTATCTTTAAACACCGACAGAATACAATAAAAAACACGCACAGAGGGCATCGTTAGCCACAACATCATTATTAAATTCAAGTTTATAAACACTCCTTTCCAGTCGAGGGTTTATTCTTACCGATCCGAGCTTTTCAATCGTGAACTCTTCTTCACACTGCATAGCGGCAGTTGAAATAATCTTCCAAGTCGTAACAGCAGCTGCTCATTATATAAAGAAACAATTCTTCAGGGTGAACGGTGTAAATGAGCTTAGCCCTGTTTACCGCTCAAGTCCTTTGTACAAAAGTTCATGATATTTCGAAGAGTCTAAACCTTTTAAATAAACATCCAGTTCCAGACCATTCTCGCCTTGTTCAGTCCTACACTCGGTAAACCCCTCGAGCAGAGCTGTGTATGCGTATTCAAGAACCGTATCAAAATAAACCATATTCCTAACACGCGCGTCTAATATAGGTTTCAGCTTCAGGAAACCGACGATTTCAAACATTCTGTCGAGGATGAATCGGTTTCGCGTAGGGACAAGAACGTTATTATCAGACGCATTCTTTCACATCAGCCGTATATCAATGCATGGCTGATCGCTATTTGTACAGAACGTACAAACAATCGCATATAAGGGGGTATCACTAATCTGTTCTCTTTTTGTACCTACATCTGCAGGTATTTTATAGCGATCCTCGCTCCACTTCTCAACTACCACGTAGACTCTATTCATCTCCTCAACACTTAAATAAACAACATTCTGTTTACCAGAGTTTGTTTGTCTACAAGTCGTTTCAAGTACATAGTTTATGACACCGGTTTTACGCCTGAACACGCGCAATGACTTCGCCACGGACACATCGTACACGGCATTGAGAATGCTGCTCAAAGGAAGCTCCATCGTATTCTACTGTGAGAGTGTTCGTCCAGTCTGTTCAAGCTCTGAGATGACTATGAGCCACAGGTGAGTGGATTGGCTCAACGGGAGGTGTGGAGGAGTGAGTGACACCATGGTTAATGAATCGTGTACGGTGTTGTTCCAACATGAAAGAATCATGTGAATACCTGTATCCCATTATACCGGGCAATAGTTTAGAGAATTTTTCCGGCACATGAAGTAATATCGGTTTTAATGTTTTATCACTCCTACTCCCCAGAATGCGCACCAGACATTTTCGTTCATGGGGATTTTCACGAACTAAACACATTTTATTCACACTCCGGCGCACTATTTGAGAGAAACGTGTGCCCATATTTTTAATTTTTGCTTAGCAAGCGATACTCGTCTCTAAATTCTATTAAAAACTCAGGCAGGCATTTAGCCACAACCTCACTGCAAACCTCGTCATAATATATATTAATGTAGTGGTAAAAGTATTTGAAACTATCCATTATGACAAGATTTACATTCTCAGCTGCAGGTACCAGTACTCGGTATGATGCAGCATGACATAAAACCGCTTGTCACACCACTCATCAACAAGACTCACTAACCATAACCGTTGCTTCTCTTCTTCACGTGTTGTTTCTTCCACTTCACGGTATAGGTAAGCTTTTATGCAGTTTAGTCCTATAACATAGTCCATTACATCGTTTGTACCACGAAATCCTGCATTGCTCTCACCAGAATAACTGTAGAGTATGTGAACCTCTTGTTCCTCAAGCTTCGCGCGGTTCAATGTAGCCTTAAGAATCTCAAAGGAGGGAGGGCGAGGGAGTTTTTCAGTATTCACCACATCTTCAAACTTTATCGAATACCACTTCATAAACGTCGAGCAAGCAATATTAAAGGTAGCCATCACTATTTTTCGTCTATGTGAGATTTCTCCAAATACACGTCTGAGATCAAGGGCTTGCAGCGGTCAACTGAGCACGCAGAGGTAGAGATATGTCCAGGTAGTAGCAGGAGTCATGTGACCATTGGTCGATCATACAGTGGGCAGAGCTTAGGACTTTTCCTGCACACACACACACACACACACACACACACAAAGGAAAAAATGAAACGCTAATTGATACACGATTTATTTAATAAACATAATTAGTATACCCGCAAAAGGGGAGACAGAAATGGATCAATTTAAAAATTTCCCCCCCTCACCGTCCTTCATGAGGAGCTTTCATCGACCTTCAGGAAAAGGAAATCCTCGCCTTCTTTCACGAGAAAGCAAAAATTCCACCTTCTTGGTCTTTCATGAGACGGACAAAATCAAACAAGCAAAAACAGACAAAACTAAAACAAATACAGACAAAAGCAGAGTTTGACACTTGATTTTCAACATATATCCTTAAACATTAGAAATGAAAACTTAAAATATCTGAAAAAGGTTTTAATACACATAACGAGTGTAAACAACCTCAAAACATATTATCATATTCTAATACCACATTACCTACTCAAATGTAATTCCATTCTTATATATTAACAAACTGCGAACATCACAAGAAACAAAATCAGGTTAAACATATTTTAATTAAAAAACAGATTCTTTGTTTAATATTTGTATTATGAAAAATAAAATGAAGGTTTATTATTTTAATTTAAATAAATTAATTTCTCTCTTTTTAAAGGGAAACTGGCATATTTTCAACCGCTCTGAATCAAATACAAGAACTTTTTATAGTCATAATATATACTTATTTGTTAACTTACTTTTAAATATATAGTTTTCTATTGTTTACATTGCTATTATCAACACATTCACATGACAACTTCTGGTTTCTGAACTATTAATTTTACTGCACATCAAATTTCGTTATAAATTTGCATGTGTTAAAAGATCATCAAGTTGCGGAATGCGGCTTTAAAACTAAAACATCAAAGCTGTTTTCCTCCTCTAAACATCCACTTAAATTATTACTAATATTGATTTATTGTTATTATTACATATATATGTACACGTGTTAAGAGTATTTAAATTAAATATATTGATTTCAATTCCCTTCGTAATAAAAGCATCTGGCAACTCTACCCCAATCTTGCTATAATTCTCTCACAGTAACTGTTTTCAGAGTAGTAGTTAAGTTTAACTTTCTTCTAACGACTATTAGTTGATACTAATCTTGTTATTATTATTATTATTATCATATATATATATATATATATAACAATATCCAAATAAGTAGGCTCGGGTAAAAAAACTTTCTTAATAGATGCAATTAAAGAAAACAGGATGTCAAGTTTGTCGAAGTTGGTATTTTTAAATAGATTCAGTGGGAAATAGGTACTGAAACTTGAGAGATTTTTCATCAAGAACCTTTCTAGTTGCAGTCATAGTTAGCGCCTATTCACATTACTTTAATTATCATTTCTCTAATTTATCGACTGTTCACAATTCCTCATAATTCTCATAATAAACGTATTTGTTTTCACTTTTCTTTCACACCAGTCAGTCACAGTATTTACATCAATCACACAGAATGTACATGCTTATTGTTTTTGTCACTAGCTGTACCAAACATGTCTACAAATTGAAGCGTACCGTTATACAACGTTTAAAATGTTATAATTTAATACTTTATGATATCAGATCTCGTATAAAAAACATCATTTTCTGTACAAATGGCCACAAAAATACTTTCAATCCTAATATATGTACTTATAGAACGCACCATACGCTTTTTCACCTGTATTAAAAATGTAAAACTGAAAGTTGTATCATCACGTGATCTTCGATTCTGCAATGACGTAAGTGAGCCCTAACATTTAATTTAAAATTATTTAACAGATCATTCGAGGGAACTGTACATTAAGGTAGGTTGATTTTCCGCATTTTTTTAGATATCGACTTTGGACTAGTCGAGATAGTCAGGGCTTAATATGATAATAACTGACAAAATATTTCAGATCCCTAGCTTTAATCGTTTTTTGAGGAAACCGTTTCAAATATCGTCAAAAAATCGTACCGAAAAATACCGCATTTTCACAATTTTCGGCCGAAAAAATCATACTATTTTCATAAGAAAAATCCTGAAAAAAGTTACAATTTTATTGAAAAAAAGTAAAAAGAACATGTACAGAGTCAAATAGACACATTTAGTTCACAAGATCATCATAATTTTCACTGTAAGAGCCCTTAGAAGCAAATGGCGGCTTAGGGCTTTGGCCAGAATGTGTTTGTGCCTTGATTCGAGTCCATAGACAGTATGGGAAGCTTCAGATGTCAGCTTCACGGCCCTTTCAACACTCTGAGAATGTGAAGGCAGATCAGGCAGCTCCAGCTTGGTGCCATTCAGCAATGCTTCTTGAAGCTCCTGGTCAGAAAAGTCTTCTGTGAGAGCAGGTTCACAGATGCCACTTTGAGAAAGGTTGATTAGTTCTGACCAGTGGGTAGCTTCAATGTTGATGGCTGTGATCTTCTTCAGCCTCTTCTTGGCTGGCTTCCCACTTCTGAAAGAATAATAATTAATTTATTTTTTATTCCAGTTTAAGATTTAATCCCTATTAGTCTCAGAATTGCTGATTTAAATTAAACTTAAATTAAAAAAAAAACCCGAGTTCTATAAATCCCCATAATCGAATTTTTTTTCAGAAAGAAGGCAAGATTATTTCCATTATCAGAGGGGAGGGGGGGAATTGGGATAAGAAAATGTGAAAAAAAATTCGATTATGGGGATTTATAGAACTCGGGCCTTTTTTTATTAAATAAATCCCCATAATCAAATTTTTTTTCACATTTTTTAAATTTAATAAATGCTTACCTGATGGACAGAATTTTCTTGAGAGCAGCTTCTCTCACTTCCAAGTCTGATGACTTGGAAGTGAGAGAAGCTGTTGATTGTGGAACTTGCTGTCCCTTTTGATCTCAAACCAACTGACTGCATACACTTCCACAATGAACTTAATGGCCTGGTAAAGCTTATCCTGTAGTTCTGGAGGGTAAGCACCTCTGGTCCACAGAGACATCAATCTAATTGCCAACGTCAACCATCTTGCATGGTTTAATGGTCCAATTTTCCAGGCAGCAAATCTTGGGTTGACTTTGCCCTTGGAAATTCCAAGCACATACTCCAAAAGAAGCCTCTGGTCGCTACTGAGATCATTCAGTGTCTCCTCAGCAAATTCCATGTCATCCAGGGGGCCACTGAGTTTGGTGAATTCCACTTGTGGCAGATCTTGGTAGTCAATTTCACAGAGTTTTCCCAGCGGACCAGTGAAAGCAGTGGGACATTTGGTACTGCCATCAAGATGCTTGAAAACAGCTCTGAAAGGAAGCTCATTCTGATGGAGTGAACAGCCAATGGTGTGCAATTTCCGCTCAATTTTATTTTCCAGAGCTGTTACAAGGCCTCCCTCCCAGCCAGTGTTTGTATTTGTGTTGTCAAGGAGAACAGCTTTCAGGGTATAAACACTGTTAAACTCCTCCAAGACACTAGCAACTTCTTCACCAAGAAGAACTCCAGTCGCACCTTTAATTGGGATGACTCTGTGAGTAAGATATGTTCCACTTTCAGTTACAATTACAAGCAATGTTCCCTCTAAGGTGTGCGCGTGTGCGCGCGCACACGCGTTGTGAAACCCGCGCACACAGCAAAATAAAATGCGCACAGGCTCAAGCGTATCATGAGTCACGACAGTAAATGAAGTAATTAAAAAAATGTACCGTCACACAAGGTCTGACCATTTGCATCAACATACTCTATAGTCGCTCTTTTAAGTATTAACCCTTTCCGACCGACTTCGCCGACGTCCGCGCAATTGCGCAATACGGATTTTTTTTACTATATGTATTTGCATTTTTTTTTTTTATACATTAAAGCATTGAATATAAACTTCTCTTTCTTATTTTTGCATAAAAACGAATAGTAATTATCTCATAATTCATAAAAAATAAAAAATAAATTATTTTATTCCTATTTTGTGAATGGATAAAATCATGTATTAATCTTGATAGTCTATTTTAAATTGCTAAATGCTAAAAATTGTTTAGAGAAATGATAACTAAAATAGTAATTTTCAATTAATGTTATTTTTATTTTATTTCTTTATTTTGTTAAATTTTATTTTACTATTTTTTATTTTATTCATATTTTTAGAATGGATAAAATGTTTTCTTTTTTAAGAATATATAATATCGTAAACAGTTTTTTTAATATCCATTTAATAGTACCGTAATGATCGAGCTATCACCTTATGGAAATAATATTTATTAAGTATTTAATATTTATATATATTTCATTTTGAAGATAATAGCGCTCAGAAAAGTTTGCACAATTTTTTACCATGAATCTAAATGTACGCACAACGAAAATTTCTTGCGCACACGGACTAAAAAAAATTAGAGGGAACATTGATTACAAGCATTGAATTTCCTTCCATTTAAAAGGCACCTAATCGCACTAAGTTAGGCCAGTTAAAAGTTAAAAAAATAATAGCATTACCTTCTTACTGGGAGGACAAGTGCAGATTATGTGCTGTGTTTGACAATTTTCTTTCTTGCACTTCACAGCATTGTCATCACAAGGACGAACAGGTAGCTTACAGGTGCAAGCAGAAATGTCAAGAAGTTTATCCAGCTTTTCCTCCAGATTCTGCTCCTGGACTGTAGAAAGAGATTTCCTGTTTATCTCTTTTGCTTTCTTGAAGCACACTTTATCCACCAATTTCACTACATAATATTCCTCATACAGGGGCAGCCGCGGGTTCACTGCCTGCCAGATTTCAATCACATCCTTTGCTATCATTTTAGCAATATCATAGTCTTTCAAGTCCGGGTGGCTGTTTTGGAGGAAATAACTGTATTGAATAACTTGGCGGAGGGTAGGAGGCTCTGTTTTACCCAAATGGGAAGGCTGGCCACTGAATTTTTTGGCACTATCACTTCGAGTTAACACTGCAGACTTCCGTTTTTTACCCATTTTTATGAAATATCTGAAAATAAACACAATTAAATGAACACATCATAAAATAACTTAATTTAATACACATTTTATAGGTAAATATCATTAAAAAATACAAAATAATACACTAATAAACATCTATAATGCATTTACAATAAGTTTCAAGCATCGTTTTGTTAAAAAAGTCGAATTTTAATTGATTATTTTGATGAAATAAGGTCCGATATTTTGTTTGTTTACATTGCGCGAATGCCGCGCGCGCGATTTTACGCATAAAAATTGGCAATTTTACAACTTAAAAATAATTAACAATCCTCAAAAAATACAATCATTTTCACAAATATGAGTTGGTGCAACGTTTTTTATACATTGATACCATTCTATCTAGACTAGTCCAAGATCACAGTTCCAAAATCAACCTACCCTACTGTACATCGATCTCATTATAACTTCTGGCTCAAAATAACCCGCCATGCATATTTACACAAGTCGAATTTAAATAATATATATATATATATATATATATATATATATATATATAAGGAGTTTGTATGTGGCATTCCAACAGAAGACAGGAAGTGTCTAAACCCGGTTTCTCCCATCACTGTCCTCTTCATCTGGCCTTTTTACATGTCTCGTCTACCCTGTGAGCAGTCCAGCATACTCTCAAACACGCGCTTCTCACTATATTCCTTACTATACATGCATGCATCTTACACACTACACAGTCTTTTCAAAAAAAGTGTAATTTCAGTAGTCTCGGAGATTCGCGATTGTTCCCTCCTTCCTGCCTGCATTGTATATATTACCAAGCAAGTCTTTCTACAGTTTACAGGTTTCCCCATTCTCTAAAATTTATAAAGTTCTCTCTTATCGCTTTCCTTATTGTAACGGACATCACAACCGATTTTAAATAGTATTTAAGTATTATGTTGAGCAACATAGCTAGATAACCCCGCCACAGCCTAATTTCTTAGCATAATTATGAAACATGAAACAAGATTATATATATATATATATATATATATATATATATATATATATATATATATATATATATATATTAGTGATGTCGCGGATGTCCGCATCCGCAAAAATTTAGAGATCCGCATTCGCATCCGCATTGGTAGCATTCCCAAAACCCGCATCCGCCTCCGCATCCGCATCTAGATAAGTGCGGATACGGATGAAATTTTTTAGCTCATCTTCCGTGACAACAACAGTGAAACAAAAAATTGTTCAATTGCTTTCAGAGCCGCGTGAGGAAACTATAGCTGAGCAAGAAAATCCTCCGAACAAACGCTTGAGAACCGACACTCAAGATAAAGAAATGAAAATATCAACTGAATCTTCACTAAATAATGTCATGAACGAGCTCTTGGGATCAAGTAGTGACGAAGAACAAGAGATTGATGTGCAAAGAGAAACTTGTGAAGTCGTTGATATGTATTTTAATGAAAAAAGAGCATCTAGTGACACTAACTCCCTCGAGTGGTGGAAGATAAACAAGGAAAACATATCCCTTATTGAGCCAACTTGCTCGGCGCTACCTAGCTTGCCCTCCCAGCAGTGTCCCAAGTGAAAGATTGTTCAGTGGTGCAGGCATCATATACGATGAAAAACGCAATAGACTGATGGGAGAAAAGGCAGAGAAACTTCTATTTTTAAAATCAAACTTGCCTTTAATAAATTTCAAGTATTAAAGTATATTTCATAGTTTTAATAGTTTTTAATGACTGAGATGGAGGTTGGGCTAGTGGATGGACATTTACAATTATATACAAATACGCTAAAACCCATCTCCTTTCTACATCGACACTTCCCTTCAGCATTGGTAAGTACCGTATTGAGTATTTAGTAAACCAGTTACATGTGTCAATCTGTTATATTTTTAAGTATTTTTTATAATATATGATTATATATTTTTTACAATCATGCATACGGAGTTTGATAACATGCTGATGATCCGCATCCGCATCCGCGGATGTTCAAATGTTCATATCCGCAATGACATCCGCATCCGCGGATACTAAAATTCCACATCCGTGACATCACTATATATATATACACGGCAAAAGTAGTTTGAAGATTTTTTCCATCTGATTTCATGTCAATGTCAGCATGCTTCACTGCCCTTTCAGTCATTGTGACCTTAGATCGTATCAGAACTATGGTCTTGACAAAGCACAATGTGTTAAATTTACCAAACAAGGATAACCTATGTTCAGGACTCTGGATATTTCCATAGTCAACATCAACTAAACCTATTTGATCGTACCCTTCTTTATGTACATGCAATGGCATCAATTGGTTAAGCTTTCTCTGAGTCGTGTTTGAACTCAGATAAGATTTAATAAGCACGATATTACTAAACGAGCGTTCACTACACGTAATGGAGGCAGGCATCACTATAATTAACTTTGTTTACGTAATCACAGAGGAGATAAGAAATTACTGGTCAGGTGTCAGTGATTGCACGTGTGTAACTACATCACGTAGGATTAATTGCTCAAGGGAATCGTGAACACAAAGTTCATACTAGAAGGTTGTTAGATGTGTATGTAGTCTTGCAGGAAGGAAGTCTGAGCCCAAGAATGAAGTTACACTCTCTAATTATGCTGTGGACGTCTATCCTTTGCATCCTCGAGAAGCAAATCTTTACACTGGACATACATTTTGTACTCTACTTCGTCAAAACTCTCAGTTATGGGTATTATAATGAGGTCCAGAGCTTCATAATGTGTCTTTCTGTAAAGATCTTCAGATGCGTAGCTACCTTCCGGTGGAACACAAACCTCTTCTAGCCTAGCTCGAACTCTTCTAAATCGAGGCTGTGAGGGTACATCTACCTGGCAGGAACCTAGTGGCTGTACTTTCTTTCAGAAAAGACTAGCCCCTTCATCATTACGCATATTTCAGAGAGTTTTATCAGTCATACCAACAATAGCTTATATATATATATATTATATATATATATATATATATATATATATATATAGAGAGAGAGAGAGAGAGAGAGAGAGAGAGAGAGAGAGAGAGAGAGAGAGAGAGAGAGAGAGATATTTAGGGGTTGCAAGGACTGATGATGCGAAATTTGAATCACAAAATAAGATAGCAGTAAACAGAGTAAAGAGAATAACGGGGCGGATTTTGATAGCCTTTAAACGAAGAGATAGGAATATAATGATTCATATACTGAAAACCCTAATCATACCCAAATTGGAATACTGCTCGATTCTAACATCCCCATATAAAAAAGAGGGCATTAGACAGCTGTCAGGGATTCAGAGAAGCTTCACAGCCAAGATCGAGGGGTGCAAAGAACTAAATTACTGGGAAAGATTATGAAAGCTAATCCTATTTTCACTGGAAAGGAGAAGAGAGAGGAGATACACCATTATTTACACTTGGAAAATAATGAAGAAACTTGTCCCTAATCTTACTCTGAACCCTGTAACTTCCCAAACAACGGTGGAAAGTAGAAAAGGAAGACTGTGTCGTGTTCCCAAATTAAAGGTGAGACAGGGAACATCCTTAACCCTGAAAAAAATTAGTTTTGTGGTGAGAGGACCAAAACTGTTTAATCAAATGCCCAAAGACCTAAGGAACATGAAGGGAGTTGCTGTGGACATCTTCAAAAGATGATTAGACGCCTGGCTCAGAACAATCCCCGATGAACACGTCGTACATGGCTATGTGAGGTGGAGAGTACAAGAAAGCACTCGCCCCTCCACTAAGACAGACCTAGATGGGGGCACCAGCCTGACCTTCGTGTGAAGAGAACGATGCACGGAACCGCAACATTGTGTATACACACACATTTTATTCATGCAGTTATCCGTGATTCACTGTCGTCAATTGAATTAACATGACCTACTAATTGTTACCATCGTACACTTAATCGTGATCGTGACATGGTGCTAACCGTGATTTGATGGTGTTTACATTTGCGGGTCCTCCCCCGCCATCCCACCACAATGCGCCGCAGTCAATGTCTCTCAGCGCAGCCAAAGACAATATTACGGACGATACAAAGATCAGCAGAAAAATCAACGAGTGGTACAGAACCTCAAACTAAATCCAATTACCTTCCAAACAACACAGGACAATAAGAAAGTCAGAATGTGTAGTGTCCCCAAACTAAAGGCCTGACAAGAGACATGAAGTTGTCCATATTCAAGGCTGTACTACTTTGAGAAGCCTGCATTATACAGCCCAAGATATATTCTTTGTCTACAGAGGCCAAGCGTCTGAAGGGTATTACTATCCAAAAATCATCTACATCCCCGTCATCTGACCCGAACCCGAAGGACAGCCGCGTCCTGACTTCACGTTCGTCGCTGTTCTGAAGGGAAAACCACAATACGTTCAACTACGCGTCGCAGACCGAGATCAACATCATTGATATACATGGATCCAGGGTCAACCCTGACTACGTACCGATTTCTAATCAGGGCCGGGGTGGAGGTGGCGGTGCGCACCAACTCGAATGTTATACCTTCCTCTACAGCACGAGAAGCTGCTGCTGCTGTTGTGGAGTATGTACCCGGAATTGAACAGGAATAAGGGTACTTATTTTTATTTAAGGAAGGAACTAGTGTGGGGGTTCTGTCGTAAGACGTAGAGGGTTGGTGCTCTATTACTCGGGGTTTAACAACCGGCGCACTCCTGGCACGCTTTATACCTGACGTGGAAGGTTCTTCATCATGCCTCCGCTTTGAATTGTCGCGTGGTGGTATTACATGTGTCGCTGGTGGGGACTCATCAGTGGGTATGAAGTCTGTAGGATGGCCGCAAAATGGACGAGTGCATATACAATTGCAATGTTGAGCATATGAGTGCCAGTGTCAACCCCCTTCCCCCTTGTTGCAAGGTGCCAACCCCCCTCCCCCAGTGCCAACCCCGGGGTCCCAAAAAAAGGGGGGAGGGAATTCCCACAGCCAGCTGGGGCAGTCCACCAGACTCAGCGTTGCCATCCAAAAATAATGAAAATCTGAAGATTGATGTCAAAATATCTGTAGAAATCTGGTTTCAATAAAAATATCTGTAGACAAGATCTGTAAACTACCATTTGATTTTAAAGTTTATTTTTGTAAGTAACATATACAATAATATTCATAATTCCAAACAGAAATACAAAAATGGTCAATTAAACAAAATTTAGTGAATGAAAGGTAGATAAACTGAATATTTTAAACCAGAATACTATTCAAGCTACGTCTATAGGCCAGTTTAAGAATGATCTAGACAAAAAGCAGCAAATAGAAAGAACAAGTATACAGCAACAAAATAAGGATGTGTATATACAGAAAATGGAAAAAGGAATTCAATAAAATACATAATTTTGTGCTGTACTGGAATTATGGAATGAACATTATCATTAACAACAACAGGGCTATTTATCTGTACTGTAGATTCCACCCTTTGCTTTCTTTAGCAGTGTGTTTTGTTGATGACTTAGTAAGAACCGACGCACAGTCAGTTGAGTGTGGCGTGTTTATGTTATGTTGCCACTCTCTACTGACAGGTGGCGCACGAAAATAATTTGTTGGTTCTCATGGAGAAACTCAGTAATATTAATGTAATATCCAGTGTAGTCCGTAGTGGTTAGTAAAAAAAAACCTCAATCTTAGAAATCAGTAAATTTTGCCCATTTTGAAGGAAAATCTGAAAAGAAGCATAAAAAAAAATTATAAATTTTAGAAATCTGTAGATTTCGCCCATTTTGGGGGAAAAATCTGAAAATCTGAAACAAAGCATAAAATCTGTAGATGCACAGATAAATCTGTAGAAATGGCAACACTGGACCGTCACTCACTCTACCTAACCTCTTTGGGGGAGAAGCTGGGACGGCCTCACCCCGAAAGGGGTATACCTAACCTAAGAGAGAGACAGGAGGAGAGAGAGGAAGAGACCATCCAGCTTCTGCGAGATATAGAAGCTTAATGAGAGCTCAAGGTAGCTTCACTTGGCTTAGAACTCGAAATCCGCCAGTTGGCTCAATCAGCCAGTTGACAGTTGGCCTAATCAGCCAGTTGGCTTAGAAGGCATAAATGGCCTGTATATAGTAATAACCTTCGAACGAATTAAAAGCACACACAAATAAATGAACATACACTCCCCGACTATACGCCAATAGAGCCCCTATTATTACACACACACACACACACACACATATATATATATATATATATATATATATATATATATATATATATATATATATATATATAATTTATATATATATATAAACAGATGCATGCAAAGCCCCAATAGCAAAATATATACGAGCACAACCACCACACAAAAAAAAACATCACATCACCACCAATCGTCTAAGTATAGACTTTTAGGAGCTCATCCCATCAACAGCACATGGTGAGATGAGGGCTACAACCAATCGTCTAAGTATAGACTTTTAGGGGCTCATCCCATCAACAACACGTAACCGATATGAGGGCTACAACCAAGCGTCTTGCATGCATCTGGGTTTCTTTCGCGAAAAGGACTACCGTACCTTCGGGTGCCCGTCAAATTATTCCCTCATCACAATACCTATGGTTATTCGGCTACCAATTGGCTGTTCCTTGCGGTCGAAACCCTTCCAAATATACAACCCTTACAAGGTTACCATTAATGTCTCATACCCCTTCCCGTCGCAAATTAAATTTAAACCCGTTGTAGAAATCTTAAATCTCTCCATGAAACCTGTAACCAGTGTAACCATCCTACTCGAACTCCATGCCCCTAAATGGAATGATCAATTGAGTCGTTTTAAAATTTCAGATGATAACCAGAATAACCTCTTACAAATACTACAACCTGTAACAATTTTGTCAACATCTGCCGTTAGTATCATTAGTGTATGTGCATTATCCTCGGTATATTTGTGGTGAAAAGATCGTGCTTGGAACGAAGGAAAACAAGAGACACCGAACAACGTGAAACTATTTATACACGACCAAAAGTGCGTACCCAGACCACGTGAACTAGACTTAACCACCCCGACTTATGTTGTGCATATAAATCTGTATTATAAAACCAATAGTTATCATCTAATTAGCATTAGTTAGGATGTTATATTATTGTATTGTATTATTTGTATTGTACTGTATTAATTGTATTGTATTAATATCATTCTAGAGGAGAGAGCCCTGTAAAAATGAACAATTAATAATTCCTATGTTCATATATTTTTATATTCATTCGTGTAATTCTTAGATCCATTTATATAATTCTTATATCCATTTATATACTTCGTATATTTATATAATTCGTATATTTATATAATCCTGTATATCCTTATATATTTATATTCATATAATACTTATGTTCATATGTATGTACGTTCATATATTCACTTTTACATAAGGACCAAAATCGCCTAATGCAAGCTTGGATAAAAAATTTTATTGCTTTCTATTTTTGCTAAAAATTGGTGACTTGTTTCTTTTTAAATTACCTATTCATTTTTTTTTATTTAGCTTAATAATGAATCTTGATTAAATTTTGCAATGTTCATTTTTTGTATACATGTATACATGAGGTCATGTCTTGCCTAAACGTTTAATTGTAAATCTTAAACCTTTAATTTTTGTTCATATGTATATTTTAGTGTAAAGATGCATAGTTCAATTTCCATTCAATTTCAGATCTGAAATTATGCGGTTTAAGATAAAAATATGGCTTCATCCTCAAATATCTTGTTTATCTGTTTAAACGTTACCACAGCTAAAAAATTTACTTTATTTTCAAATAGTGTGCAAAAATAATGCAGCCTATAGATAATTAAAACTAACCAAGTCAACATTAAATAATAATTATGTCCACAAAATCTGGGTACATAAACCCAGGTAAATTTTCAAATTATTATTCAGAATTAGACTTAGAGGTAGGCTGACCATACGTACCGTTTTGAACGGGACAGTACCGTTTTTTTATATTTCCTGGCCGTCCCGTCGTTTTAATAAAAATGTCAATTTTGTCCCGGTTTATGTACTTACTTTTTCATGAATACAGAATATTACATAACCCCCGTCCCTTTTTTGCTATCCCAATGTCCCGTTTTTGTCTCAAGGAAATATGGTCAGCCTACTTAGAGGCTGAGCACTACCTATACATTTTAGCAGTAAATTACAGTTAGAAGAATCTGTCTTTATCCTCTCCTTCGAGTCTTGCTCTCTTCAGAGAACTTAGTCATTAAATCTCCCGATACGTTACAAGAAGAATCGGGAACCTTCAGAAAGCTCTACAGAATCCTCCGATCCACTATAAGAAGAACTCGGAGAGTAGTATAGAAGAAACTACTGCGAGTAACAAATCCGTTGCTGCCACCTAACAAGAACAGTGATTTGGTACAGGCCCTAACCCAGGCACGTGCCGTGAGTAAATACTCAGGGTAGGCAGACTCAATGCGCGAGCGAAGCGAGCGGTTCCAAGCTAGGGGGTCTGGGGTGGGCGCGAGCTCCCCCAGCGGGTTCCGGGGCGGAGCCCCAGCCACCAACGAATTTTAAGCATAATTAACCCCTTCCGCACCATTTGTGCTAATTTTTGGTCAACAACAAATATTTTACTTACCGCTTTATTTGTAGATGAATTCCATTCTTCTCTCTTTGTTAGTAACAAAAATATCTGTAATTTTTTCAAAGAAATTGTAAGTGGGATTTTGCTCCATTTTAGTAAATCTTTCCTTTTCAATTGAAATTAGGGCAAGTGATGAAAGCCTTTCCTGTTTCATTCTATTCCTGGTGTAGCTTTTAATTCTTTTCAAAGCTGAAAATGACCTCTCAACAGAAACTGTTGTAGCTGGAATTGTTAAAATCAATTGCAACAGCTTCACCGCTTCAGGAAACGTTAGTTCAAGTCCATTTTGAAATATGAAAGCAAGCAAATCTTTAATTGATTTATCCCTGAACACTTGTGCACTATAAATTCCAGCTAGATCAGTTTTCAATCTTATGACATCGAAGAAGTTACCATAATTCTTCTCTAAACTTTCTAGTGCATCCTTATCAATTTCTGTAGCTAGTTTTAGAAACTTTTTACTATCAACTAATGAAATAAATTGTAAATTTTTGAAGTCACTGTATCTTGCTTCCATATGCTGCAGTATATCATTCAATATTAGACAGAATATTCTTTCTCTTTCTTTTTTAATTGGACCTTTTGTACGACATTTTGATTCAGTCAAGTTATTTTCTTTGAAACATTCTTCAAACTTCTCATAGATATCATCAAAATTTTTGCGCAGACCCTCGAGGGAATTCATTGTTTCATTGATTCTTTCAATGCAATATGGAATATCTATAATTTTAGTTTGTAAGATATTGAAGAGTGTGTCAGTTCTAATGAAAATCTTATCATATACCATGAGAAGAAAGTATGTTGAATCTTTCGTTAGCCAATTATAAAATCCATTACTCCTCACTAAAGTATCTGAGTCCCACAATAAAGGATTGCTGTCAATGTTGTTGAAAAGTTTACAAAGGTCACTATGATAGTGTAAAATAGTTTGCACTAGCTTTGAGTTAGAACTCCATCTCGTTGGTGCAGCCTTTGGAATGCGTTTATGTACTATTTCATCAAGAAATTGCGTTCGTTTTGTAGAGTGATTGAAAAATGCAGCAAGACTATCAATGGTCTTGAAAAAGACTGTACATTCAGGTATAAATTTCGCTGACTGAGATAGAACAAGATTCAACTTGTGAGCGTAGCAATGGGTAAATAACGCTGATGATGCCTTTTCTCTTACTTTAGCTTGAACGCCATTTAAATGCGATGCCATTACCGATGCTCCATCATATGTCTGTGCTACAAGCTTCTCAGCACAGTTGTATTTATCTAAATTTTTAAATATGCATTCTGTTACACCAGTAGCTCTTCTGTCTTTAAGTTCGTCAAATCTTATGAAAGCCTCTTTAATTTCAGAATCCAATACATATCTTAAAACTGTGGAACATTGAGCTGTATTTGAAATATCAGTCGATTCATCCACTTCTATAGCAATGAATGGGGATCTTGCGATATCTTCTTTAATATTATTTTCTACAGCTATGCCTACTGCTTCAATCAAGTCATTTTGTATCTTGTTAGAAACGCCAGAAAACACGGATGAAGTCTGTAAATGTTGTGCTAATTTTTGATCAAATTTTGCAGTGTAGTTCAGTACTCAATATAGTTTCCACGATTTAAAGAGGATTTATCTTCATTATCACCGCGGAAAGCAAGTTCTTGTTTAATCAAAAAGCAAGTAGCAGAAATTAATGTTTTCAGTATGTCTCTGTTTTCCTTTACCTTTTTATTGTGAATTTCAATGCTAAGTTTTTTTTGCTTATCTATGCTCAAGTCGATTCGTGTAGATCCAAATGTTTTCAACGATATTTGACTTTCATAATGCGCAGCAGACCTCTCGTGCTTACTTAAAGCATTAGTCAAATTATTTAAATCACAACATCCTGTTCTTATCCGCACACTTTCACTAGATACGGAAAATAACAAGCATGGAAAACAAAAGAGTCTACCTGTTGTAACACAACCACACAACCACTCTTTCTTGCTGTACCACGTCGTTTGAAACGTTCTGATTATTTTTGTTCCTTTACGCTGTAGCAACTGTTTCAGTTGGTGTCGGCCTACCATTTTTAATCACATTCAACCTTTCTTCATAAGACAGTTTAGAAAAATTCTTAAGATACTCACTGTCCATATTTGAAAAGAGTTAAATTTTGAAATAAAATGTCTAAAATTTAGTTCAATCACCAGAGGCAAACGACAACACAGACGCGCGCACAGCCACACACCCGACCATGTGCCCGAACGGCAAAACACTGAGTGAAAAGCAGAACTAAATCTGCTTATATAGCGCAGTATTTGTCACAGCTTGGAGCTCCACTCACGGCACGTGGGAAAATTTCATTGTCAAGCGTTAATATATATAGAGGTTGAAAGGCACGGGGAAATTGTGCTTCTAACACAATATTATCCATTTACAAATTTATACATTGAATTTCATACATTAAATTAACATTTATATAATGAAGTGAAAATCATTTACTTTTTATATTTAATATTTTTAGTTTTATTCAGGGTAAGCACTGCCTACCTTGCCTACCCAGAGGGAACGTCCCTGCCCTAACCAATCACTACAAACCCCCGAGTCGTTCTCATCTATAAACGTTTCAAATTTTATTTGAAGCAGCAGACTGCGAATGAAAGCATTGCAGAGTTTGTTGCAGGTATAAAAGCCTCTAGCCGTACTTGTAAATTTGGGTACAAATTAGACGAAATGCTAAGAGATAGGTTTGTAATGGGTCTACCCAGAGAGCCCTATTAGCTATACAGGACCTAACTTTTAGTCAGGCTGTAGAAATAGCTGCAGCTAGGGAAGCAGCTGCTAAAGATGTTAGAGCTTTTAGCAATCACAATTGTAAAGTCCAACACGTAAATAGCTTTAAATCTTCTAGGCCTGGCAGACCTAATGAGCCTACTAGACAAACAAATAAAAGATATGTGGCAAATACGACTAAACCTACTAATTCGAACGCTAAACAGGAGGAAAAGCCTTCCAAGCCATGTACTGAGTGTGGAAAACACCACTGGAAGAAGGACTGTCCTTTTAAAGAAGCAGTTTGCCGAAACTGTAGTAAATTAGGCCACATAGCTAAAGTTTGTTTTTCAAAGAAAACAAGGGGTGAAAATTCTAATTATAACATTTCTTGTGTTTATCCTCAAAATGGAAATACTTCGAACATTGAAGTGGAGTACCTATTTTATGAGCAGCAAAGTGGTGATAATACAGGTTTATATATTGTAGATGTAGGCCTAAATGGAATTACAGTTCCTCTAGAACTAGATACAGGTGCTGCCCGAACGGTCATGTCTAAAACAGTTTTTGACAAAACTTTCAAAAATACACCTAAACAACATGCATCTAAAACAATATTAAAAAAATATGGGGACATACAAATACCTATTTGTGGAGAAGCATACACTCAACAAGAAAACTTTGTCTCATCCCTTAACTCTTTTAGTGGTGGATGAGCAAGGGTCTACTCTACTAGGCTGTGATTGGATTGATGCTTTGAAATTGCCATTGAGGAAATTTTGCCAAAGGGTCGGGCAGATGTGCATACACTCGCATATCCGTCCAACATAGACTCATTGTTAATGGAATTTTCTTCTCTTTTTGGCCCTGAAGTAGGCAAACTAAAAGACCATCAGGTCTGTATAGAGGTAGACCCTAATGTAACTCCAAAATTTTGTAAGGCTCGTTCAATTGCACATGCCCTGCGGGAGAAGGTAGATTTAGAAATTGATAGGCTGCTCAAAGATAAAATTATCGAACCAGTCACACACGCTAAGTGGGCTGCCCCGGTAGTTCCTGTACTAAAACCTGACAAGTCAGTGCGGTTATGTTTAACAGCAAATAGAACAGTTCTTCTAGATTGCTGCCCTATACCCGAGCCTGATGATTTATTTAGCTCTCTTGCTGGGGGTAAATATTTCACAAAACTAGATATGTCCCAAGCCTATGCTCAACTAAGTTTAGATGAAAATTCTAAAGAGCTAACTATCATAAATACGCACTGAGGCCTATATAGGTCAAATAGGCTATGCTATGGAATAGCATTGGCTCCGGGCAGGGGCGTACCTACAATATTTGGCACCCGGAGCGGATCCTTCCTTTGGCACCCCCCATAAATAATTTTAAAATTTAAACACAGAAAAATATATTATGTTTGCAAGTATATTTTTAAACAGTACAGTACTGTCATAAGCAAATTGGAAATAAGAAAAATGCAGGACATTAAAAATTCAGTGAACCGGTAATACTGCATTTTATTTTATATAAAAAACACAGGAAATCCAGTCTCAACGCTCAGCCTATTCTTCAAAGGTAAATAGAGAGGATTCACAGTCTCTGCTTTCGAGCCTTAATTTCTGCAAATTGATCAATGACCTCATCAAAATTCATCTTCTTTGCATATTCATGTTCAATTGAAAGTAAAGCCAGATAAATGCAGGACATTAAAAATTCAGTGAACCGGTAATACTGTATTTTATTTTATACAAAAAACACAGGAAATCCAGTCTCAACGCTCAGCCTATTCTTCAAAGGTAAATAGAGAGGATTCACAGTCTCTGCTTTCGAGCCTTAATTTCTGCAAATTGATCAATGACCTCATCAAAATTCACCTTCTTTGCATATTCATGTTCAATTTAAAGTAAAGCCAGATTTGTCAATCTTGTCTGACTCATGGTCGAGCGAAAGAAATTTTTTATCAATTTCAATTTGGAAAAACTTTTTTCACATGAAGCAATAGACACAGACAGTCAAAAAGAATCTCAAACACAGTGACAAGCTTGGCAAAGATTCACAAAAATCCCATTTCACAATAAATTCCAGAAACTGCAATGCTGTCCATTTCTTTGCCTCTTCAACGCTGATTTTTGCAGCTTCCAAATGCCTCCGAAGTTGTCCAATTTCCACACCGATATCTTCATCAGAGAATTCATCGAAAATCTGAATCAAATTTGGAATATACTTCCGAAGTTCTTCTTCTGTTGCAACAACCAAAGTGTTTGGCTGAATAACAGCGAAGATTGACAGAATTTGATCCATTGCCTTAGAACGAATCTCCAATTCTTGATGAAAGCGATCAAGACATTCAAACATAGCCCTTTTTACTTCCTCTGGCAATGTGAGACCAGCATCCTCCTTTGCCATCTCTCCTGGCATCCTTTTTCGGAGCTTTACTCTCCCTCTTCTCTCTATAGAAATGTCCATTTCCTCACACTTTGTAGTTGCATAATGAATGGCCCTCTCCACAATTTCATTGCGCTGATCTTCAAGAAACAGTTTTAGAGCTTGGAGCTTCAGAATGCACTTTTCAAGGCTGATTCCAACTGTTTGCAAATACTTTTGTGTGAGATTAATTTCTTCCAGGACTTCACACCAGAAAGAAAGGTAACTCAAAAAAGAGGAATCACATACAGCAGACAGCAAAATCTGAGCTGATCCTCTTGTGTCCACATTTTCTTTGGGATCGCACAATACTTTAAGGGTTGAGGTCAGCTTTTCAAAATTTGCCTTCACTGGTTTCACAGCGTCATAATGTTATTTTATTTATTTGTTGGGTTCAAAATCCCAGCTGAGCCGTGAACGGCCAAATTCTAAAGGGCCAGTTCTATCTGAAGCCCAAGTTAAGCTAAATTAAAACTTACGGATTTGAGATCCTATTAGGTCCTACCTCAGGGTAACCTCAGGGTTGCTGACTCGATGCGGGCCTACCTTAGACCTTTGTTACATGAATTTAATATAAACAAAAGGGGTACTATTTATAGTCTTCTTTCTCAACCTTGCAACAACAACGCAACCTGGACTATTGCACGATGCAACAATCTTGTATCTACACAACCAAACTGAATTGCAAGAGAGCTCTCTAATCTCTATCAGACCACACCCTGTACGTACGACATCCCACAAACGAGTAGAAAAGACGCGCAGCGCCGCAAAATGATGCCACCAGCGTCCCAAACACTGATGCCACAAGAGCCCAAAAATGCTAGCTCTTATTAAGTGAATTTTTCACTAACCTTACAATTATGAGATGGATATATATACACCTTAACTTAATATATACAAGCAATGCTGCATCAATCAGCTTAGTCATCATATCGCCTTGGGACAACAATGGTTCTTCCTCTTCTAGATTTTCTAACACTCCCCACCGAAGAGGCATTGTTGTCGTTACCTTCTGCAAGGTTAGCCAAGCCTTCTCCATGAGGCTGTAACTCAAATGTTTCATCTTGACTATCTGTGTTTTTGCTGATTTCTAAAGCATAGAGTTTTTGTCTAGGTCTCTTTAACTTTCCTCCTGAAGTCTTTACCAGTGCAGACCTAACTAAATTGTCTTTGCCAACAAACAACTCTTCAATTATGCCAAGCTTCCAGCATTGCCTTGGTCTTTCATCCCCAATCATTACCACGTCTCCCACCTTGATACAATTTGCATTGGAGCCCTTTACCTTGCCTGATGGGTAATAATTGAGTTCTGGCAAGTATTCCATCTGACACCTCTTCCATAACTGATCTTGTAGCTCTTCAAGGTACCTGAACCGTCGGGTTAACTCTCCTTGAGTGCTCTGGATAGGCTGCAAGTCTTCTGGCACACTGGGTTTTGATGTTAATCGTTTACCACAAAGAAAATGATTTGGTGTCAATGGCTCTGCATCCTGCATACTGTTGTAAACAAAAGTGATAGGCCTACTGTTCACCATTGCTTCTACTTCACATAAAACAGTAGAGAATTCTTCTTTGCTCAAATGAGCATTAGCTAAAAGTTTCTTTAATGGACACTTTACACTTCTCACTAGCCTTTCCCAAAATCCACCCCACCATGGTGCTCTCTCAACAATAAACTCCCACTGTACCCCTTGGTGTGAAAAGTAGGATTGGAATCCTTCCTCTTTTAGCAAGGACCAAACTTCTTGGAGTTCCTTTGCAGCCTTTTTGAAGGTTTTTGCATTATCCGATATGATTTTATTTGGGAAACCCCTTCTGTTCACAAACCTTTTAAAGGCCAAAAGAAATACATCACTACTTAAATTGCTTACCAACTCCAAATGGATTGCTCTGGTGGTAGCACATGTGAAAAGACATATATAACCTTTGTTAGACTCCCCTCGCTCATACACATAGACTGGCCCTGCAAAGTCTACTCCCACTACATCAAATGGGGCAGTATAGACACACCGTTCTCTTGGAAGTGGACCCACCTTTTCATAATAAGGCTTTGCACTCCAACGCTTGCAAACCACACATTTATGCAAGACCTTTTTTACTACTTGTCTAATTTTGGGAATCCAAAATTGTTGTCTAATCTCTAGTATCACTTCTCTAACTCCCGCATGTAACAGCTTATGATGAGTATCCAGGATCAAAAGGCCCACAAAGTGCCCCCCAGAAGGTAGCAAAATTGGATGTCTTTTCTCCTCTGGAAGCCCAGAAAACTGTAGTCTACCTCCTACTCTCAATAAATCCTGATCCAAAAACACATCCAAACCCTTGAGCGCAGAATGTGTTGGTAGAACCTGTAATGGATGGCTGGTGAGCAATTCTCTCTTCACTAAATTTTTCCTTCTGCATATATACCACCCAGTATTTCCTGGCTTGCTGAATCTCATTACTGTTCAGAATTCCTTCCCTTCTTGTTTCTCCCTTAATGTTGTTGGTAAATCTATATACCCATGCTGTCACTCTTAACAATCTTTTCAGACTGCTAATGTCCTCAAGCCTCAATATGGGGTCCTGCTGCATAACTTGACAACTGTTCACAGCGCATTTTCTCACCTCACTCACCCATGCTTCTTCAGCCTGGCATTCTCCTACAATAGGCTGATTAGAAGGCCAGTTTTCACTTCCAAGTTTTAGCCACTCTGGCCCATTCCACCACAAACTTGACTGTGAAAGATCTTTCACTGAAATTCCTCGTGTTGATAAATCAGCGCGGGGTTTTGGATGCCTGGACAATGCTTCCATTGCTTGGGATCTGTGTGCGCTTGAATTTCCTCCACCCTATTGGCAACAAATGGTTTCCATTTCCTTGCCTGACTTCTTAACCAGTGCCAAACTATAGTGGAGTCTGTCCAATAATAGCTTGGAATTTCATAGAGGGCCAAAGACTTTCGCACTGTAATTGCAAGCCGACTAGCAATAACGGCACCCATCAATTCCAACCTTGGAACCGAAAGCCTTTTCAAAGGTGCTACTCTGCTCTTTGCAGCAACCAACCTGCAACTTACTTCCTCTTGCAATGCGCCTCTTATATAAATACAAGTTGCATAGGCTTCCTCACTTGCATCACAAAAGATGTGCAGCTCCAAATTGTCTGGACTATTGTTCAACTCTCCAAAGTACCATCTTGGGATTTCAATGTCTCCAAGATGTGCCAATTCTTTGAACCAATATTTCCACCTTACCACCATATGATCAGATAACTCTTGGTCCCAACCAAGTCCAATTTCCCAGAGGCTCTGAACCCAAATTTTTGACTTTATCACAAATGGAGCCAGGAATTCAAGAGGATCAAAGACCTTTGAAGCCAAACTAAGAGCTGTACGTTTTGTCCACCTTGTCTCATTCTCAGCCAGCTCTACTAAAGATTTCCCATTGAAGGTAAACAAATCATCATCTTGCTGCCAAACAATGCCTAGCACCTTTGCATCTATTGCCCACAACTCCTTAATACCAGAATCCTCAATACTTTCTGCTGCATCAGGTACTACACAGGAATGACTCATAAACTCTTGTAATTGCGAATGATTGGTCTGCCATTTTCTAAGCTCTATGCCAGCCTCCCTCATTATAGCTCTAGCCTCCATGAATATCTGTTTAGCCATTTCTGTATTATCCACGGAACACAGCAAATCATCAACATAAAATTTTTTCCTTATGTGTTCAATAGTGTTAGATAGACTTCAGAATATTTCTTAAAATGGTACTGCATAGTAGCTGCCAACAGAAATGGACTAGAGCTGAGGCCAAACAACACTGACTTCATTCTATATGCTTGAACCTTAGGTTCATTTTCCAACAAGTCTTTCGTATCCACCCACAGATACCTTACTGCATCTCTGTCCTCTGGTTTTAACTTTATCCGCAAAAAGGCTTGCTTCACATCTGAAGTCAATGCTACTCTACCAAACCTGAATCTCAGTAACAAGGAAAATAAATCTGCATTTAAATTTGGCCCAGCATCCAAACAGTCATTCAAGGACACACCACCTTTGTCCTTGGCTGAGCCATCAAAAACTACCCTCAGTTTGGTTGTAGTTTTGTCTCGCCGTACCACTGCATGGTGTGGCAGATAATGTGCCTCTTGGCTCACCAGCTCACCTTGCACCCTTTCAGCATAGCCCTCCCTTACATAACTTAGGATGGACTCATTGTATTCAATTAACAACAACTCATTTTTTCTTAGCCTGTACAATGAAGTCTCCAACCTCCGATTAGCTAGCTGAAGGTTTGAACCGGGTTTGCAAGAATCCTTCCATGGTAGGCCAACTTCATAGCAACCATCTCTAAACCCAATCCCTTTTTCAAATTGCTCTAAAACATCATTGTTCACTGTACTTGCCTGTTTGTCCTTTATGCCAATAGATTCAAGTTCCCAAAACGCTTTCAAATGCCTTTCCAGACCATGGCTGTTCTCCTCAATCTTAACAAAAAGAGCCTTAATTTACATTTCATTGCAATAGCTACCATGTAGCATCCAGCCTAGCTTACTTTCAATAGCTACCGGGCCTTGAGATGTACGGGCAATATTACCAGTGATGAAGTCCCAATAATAGTCAGCTCCAATCAAAAGACTAATATCTTCTGTTCCCTCAAACTTATTATTGCCCAAATTAATTCCTTTAACTTGCAATTCTTGGACACATGCCATATCTAAACAAGTAGTGACTGGAGCACAAAGTTCCTCAATCTCTACAGCTTGGACCTTGATAGTGGGACTTTGCGGTAACAACCCTTCAACCAGAACTTCTACCTTCTTAAATTTGGTTCGGTTTTGAACGGAACCCCCAAACCCAGAAATTCTTAAATTTTCCCTCTTAAGTTCTTTAAACTTCAATTTTCTGGAAATTCTGGTCTTAATAAACTACACTGGCTACCACTATCAAACAACACTCTTACAGTAGCTTCTCCCTCATTCCCAATTAATAAGGCTGCAGTTGTTTGCAATAATCCCCCTTTACTTTTGCTCCCTTGCATAGCAGTGGCATGTGCCACTGATGTCTCTACTTCTGGGGTAGGCCTACTAAGAGTGTTTTCACACAATAATGGCTGATGCCTACCATGACATTTTTTGCACAAAATTTTAAGCTTACAAAACCTTGCTCTATGACCTTTCAAAAAACATTTAAAACATGCTGTGGACTTAGTTACCCTGTCCTTTCTCTCCTCAAAGGGTAAGGCCTCAGCCACCTCACATTTATATGACTTGTGGTTGCCTTCGCAAAATATGCATTCCTTGATTCCCTTTAATTTATTCTCAGAGGAGGCATGTAGAGCTGACACTGTACCTGGGCTATTCCTTTTTGTGGAAACTTTGGTGCTGTGCCTGCCTTTGTCCCCTTGTTTACCATCCCACTGTGCAAACTCAACTCCCTCTCGTCTTGCTAATTCTGTGCCTAAAAGACTTAACATCTGCTGAAGGGGGATGTACACATGTTCTGCAGAGTGTCCCCTACTTAATTCAAGCAAAATTGAGCTAGGCAATTTAGACTCCAGTGTAGGAACCAACATTATACCATACTTTTCCATTCCTACACCCAAGTTGTCCAGGGACCTAGTTCTAATTTCAAATTCATCATATAACTGCCGTAACTCCTTGACACTATTAGGATTATTAACAGGAGGTATAGCTAAAAGTGCACGGAGGTGGCTTTTAATTAAGATCTCTGGCTTACCAAACCGTTTTTTTAATATATCCCAAGCCACATTATAATTAGCCTCTGTTAATGCTAATCCTGCTATAGTCTTTGCTGCCTCCCCTTCCAAGAGGGACCGCAAATAATTAAACTTCTCCACGGCACTTAACACTTGACTAGAATGAACTGCTGATTGAAAACTGTCTGCCCATCCTTGCCATTCCTGAATACTCCCAGAAAATGTTTTGAGTACAAGCCTCGGTAATTGAACTACAGATCTGTTAACCTTACAGTAACTTCACAAACATCCTTTGTTGAGTGTTGTGTTTCATTATCAGACCTGGTCTCTAACTGTACTGAGCTACTAAACTCTTTTGCTCGGAGGCCTACGTTAATTATATCATCAATAATCTCTTCAAAGTAAATTATGTTATTTTCTATTTCATCCTCTTCTATAAGAGCCTCAATTTTAACATTTACCTCACTTAGAGCAACCTTTTTAGTTTCTAATATGGAAAGCTGCGCAGTCACTAAGCGTAAATCCTCTTGCTCTATGGCAGAATCTATAGTGGCAATGACCTTTGTAATTAGACCTTTGTAGGCGCTTCTCCTTTTTATAAATTTGTTCAATTCAGATACACTCATCTTCAATGCAAACAACCCTTGGGCTCAATACCAAATGAGCTGAATTGGCAGAAATACTTAACCAAACTGATCAAACGCAAATTTTACTTTCAAATAAACTGAATTGCTAGGTGGGGTACTAACCAACACCAGTATGCAATACCAAATTTTCCACCCAAGTAACTGGCGCTCTGGTCTGCAACCTTCGCCTATGAATAATAAACCAAATTAACCAAACTGGTAAATGTAGGCCAAAAACAACGACAGACAAGTGGCCAAGTTTCGCAATTAGGCAACCAAACTTTCTACCCTGGGACCTTAATTCAATAATAACCCAAATTAACAAACCGGTAAAATGTAGGCCAAAACAACGACAGACGACTAGCCAGTTTCGCAATTGGGCAACCAAACTTTCTACCCTGGGACCTTAATTCAATAATAACCCAAAATTAACCAAACCGGTAAAATGTAGGCCAAAACAACGACAGACGACTGGCCAAGTTTAGCAATTGGGCGACCAAACTTTCTACCCTGGGACCTTAATTCAATAATAACCCAAAATTAACCAAACCAGTAAAATGTAGGCCAAAACAACGACAGACGACTGGCCAAGTTTCGCAATTGGGAACCAAACTTTCTACCCTGGGACCTTAATTCAATAATAACCCAAAATTAACCAAACCGGTAAAATGTAGGCCAAAACAACGACAGACGACTGGCCAAGTTTCGCAATTGGGCGACCAAACTTTTTACCCTGGGACCTTAATTCAATAATACTCAACCCGTCTAGGCCTAACTTGGGCTACAATTTGCACAATCAGAACTTTGCCGAAAAATAGTCACTGACTCAGTCTTGGGGTAGAATCCGGTTCTGAAGGACCATGTTATTTTATTTATTTGTTGGGTTCAAAATCCCAGCTGAGCCGTGAACGGCCAAATTCTAAAGGGCCAGTTCTACCTGAAGCCCAAGTTAAGCTAAATTAAAACTTACGGATTTGAGATCCTATTAGGTCCTACCTCAGGGTAACCTCAGGGTTGCTGACTCGATGCGGGCCTACCTTAGACCTTTGTTACATGAATTTAATATAAACAAAAGGGGTACTATTTATGGTCTTCTTTCTCAACCTTGCAACAACAACGCAACCTGGACTATTGCACGATGCAACAATCTTGTATCTACACAACCAAACTGAATTGCAAGAGAGCTCTCTAATCTCTATCAGACCACACCCTGTACGTACGACATCCCACAAACGAGTAGAAAAGACGCGCAGCGCCCCAAAATGATGCCACCAGCGTCCCAAACACTGATGCCACAAGAGCCCAAAAATGCTAGCTCTTATTAAGTGAATTTTTCACTAACCTTACAATTATGAGATGGATATATATACACCTTAACTTAATATATACAAGCAATGCTGCATTAATCAGCTTAGTCATCATATCGCCTTGGGACAACAATGGTTCTTCCTCTTCTAGATTTTCTAACACATAATGAGCACTCCATCTTGTCTGGGAAAGTCTTTTGACTGTCATGCTTACATTCTCCATCAGCACTTCCCATCGATGAGTTGAGACTGAAAAGAAGGAATAGACTCTCTCCAAGGTTCCAAAAAAGGTCACACATGAAGAAACGCTTTCAAATGAGTGTACTCCGCAAAGGTTCAGAGAATGATTTGCACAAGGCATAAACAAAGCCTTGGGATTAATCTCTCCGATCTTTGACTGAACACCACCATGAATCCCAGCCATACAGTAGTTGCAGCGTTGTCATACCCTTGACCACAGCACAGGTTTATGTACAGTCAATCTCTCTCCAGATGTCTCAGGATATCCCCTGTGAGCTCAGCAGCAGTCTTTCCGGCAATAGGGAAGAAGCCCAAGAATGATTCCTTTACTTCAACTTTGTAACATTCAATATGGACGTATCTGATCACATCACACATCTGATCAGTGTGGGACACATCAGGAGTGCTGTCAAAAAGAATCCCAAAATACTTTGCTTTCTTGATATCAGCCACTATTTTTTCTTTGACGTAATTCCCCAAAAGGCAAATGAACTCATTCTGAATCTTTAGAGATAAATACGAAGCCACTCTCCTCCCAGATGGAATAGAATGCTTAATCCTTACAAAATGTTCTTTCAAAACTGGATCATAATTTGACAGCAACTCTACCAATTCCATGAAGTTTCTTTTGTTTACTGATGACATGTCCTCTTTGTGACCACGAAAAGGAAGATTCTGGTGAGCCAGAAACAAGGTTATGTCCAAGAGGCGATGTAAAATATCCCTCCATTTCTTTCTCTCCTTGTCCATTGTTGCTTGATGAACTTGATCAATGGTTTTTTGAAGCTTCAACCCTGCTCCCAAGGTCTTCCATTTCTCCAGGCATGAGAGATGCTGCTCAGAAGCCTCATGGTCAGACACCTTTGGGTTTAGCTTCCACCATGCTTGAAACCCAGTGACAAAGCTGGATGCTCCAATTCCTTTGTCATCAAGAGCAAACAGTCTGCAGCAAAAACAAAACAAACTTTCTTTTGGTGAAGAGTAAACCATCCTCAAAACTTTCTCGCCATTTGGCAGAGCCTTATGAATTGCCATCCTCCAATCCTTGCTCTCTCTCTCATTTGAATCCTCTTGTGAAGATGCTTCTTGTATTTGCCCTTCAGATTCACCAGGTTGAATATCTTCAGGACTTTCTCCTATTGCACTTGATGTTGAAGGCGTCACATACTTCAAAATTGATCCGGACATTGCCTGAGTCACCTCTTCTCTTGCCTTCTTCATTTTTCTTTGTTGGAATCCACTGGGTCGATTTCGTTTCATAGTGGATGTTTTCTGTAAAATTTTTAAATCAAAAGGTATAAAGCATGAACTATTATGACTTGAAATACATTAACTGAACAAATTGTCTATGATTATTATTATTATTGTTGTTGTTTTTTATTATAAGATCATGACGATGCATTTACTGGGAATTATAACATCACGACGATGCATTTATAAACACTTAAACATCACTATGATACCATATTGTCAAAAATTACCGGACAATGGTATAAGTACCATGATATTGTTATAAACACCAGCACTTTATGCTTTATCATAATTATTTAATGAAACATACCTCATGTATGTGGAGTCACAGTGTCAAGTGAACAAGACTTGGAATGTCAATTGCAGCCAGCTGGCTATGCTCAACAAACTGATGACTAAAACGTCTACAAACGTTCGCCTTTCGATGTAATTTTTATCAAATATTTAATTTTTCGTTTGTAAATTTTGTATTGCCAATAAAAATAACAATTTATTTTAAAGTGGAAATTAACATTAAGCTGTTGTAATAGTTTGAACATTTTTAAATTTTTTTTCTTACTTTGGCGAATTTTTCATTTGGTTTGAAAACTTGTACTGGTATTTCAACTCTCCCGATGGCACCCCCCTCCTGGCTGTCACCCGGAGCGGACCGCCCCCCTCGCACCCCCCCTTAGTACGCCACTGGCTCCGGGTACTTTTTAGAGAACAATGGACCAAGTTCTAGGTCACATTCCGGGTGTACTTTGTTTTCTAGATGATGTCCTCATTTCAGGTTCATCTAAAAAAGAACACCTAACTAGATTAACAACAGTTCTAAAAAGACTCCGGGATGCCGGACTTAAGCTAAAGAAAGAAAAGTGTTCTTGGGTCACTAATGAGGTTTCATATTTGGGGTTCCGCATAGATGCCTCAGGCATTCATCCAACGGTGGATAAATTAGAAGCAATAAAAAATGCACCACCTCCACAAAACATCACACAGTTACAAGCTTATTTAGGTCTCTTAAACTTTTATAGGAAATTTTTACCTAATGCATCGACTTTCCTTGAACCCCTAAATAAGTTATTACGATCTGGGGAACAGTGGAGATGGGAGTAAACCCAAAAGGAAGCATTTGAGGCTTCCAAGGACGTACTACTAAGGTCCACTTTCCTAGTGCATTATGATCCTAAACTTCCTCTCGTAGTTTCAGCAGATAGCAGTTCTTATGGAATTGGGGCAATTATCTCACCACATTGATGGTGTAGATAGGCCTATCTGTTTTGCTTCTAGAACACTAACTGAGACTGAAAGGCGATATACACAACTTGAACGTGAAGCCTTAGCCTTAGTGTTTGCAGCAAAAAAATTTCATTTCTCTCTATGGGGTCATGAATTCAAACTAATTACTGACCATAAGCCTCTTTTAGGTTTATTTTCACCTACTGAAAATATTCCAGTTATGGACTCAGGTAGGATTCAACGATGGACACTGATTCTACGAGCCTATAAATTTGACTTGGTACATCGGTCAGGCAAACTGCTAGGTACGGCTGATGCTTTAAGTAGATTGCCTTTAGAAAATCCAAATGAATGCGTACCTATACCTACAGAATGGGCTCACTTGGTGGAGTTTTTGGACTCCACTCCAGTAACTGCAGTACAGATAGAGCAGTGGACAAAATCAGACCTTATTCTGTCTAGGGTCATCCATTACTGCTCAGTTGGTTGGCCTACTAAGGTTGAAAGTGAATTACAGCCTTTCTAGCAACGTCAGTCTGGACTCTCAATCCAAAATGGTTGTCTCTAAAGGGGCCACAGAGTGATAATTCCGAATGAAGACAGGTCGAATTCAGTGAAGGAACTTCACGCTGAACACATGGGTGCAACAAAAATGAAAGAGCTAGCGAGAGCCTATTTCTGGTGGCCCGGTTTAGATGGAGAACCAAAATCATTGGTTCGTTCCTGTCAAAACTGCCGAGAGAACAGAGATCTTCCAAGGAAAAGTCCACTTCATCTGTGGGAATGGCCTACTATACCTTGGCATAGGATCCATGTTGACTATGCAGGTCCTGTAAATAATATCTATTTCCATGTCATTGTGGACGCCTATTCTAAGTGGGTGGAAATTTTTCCAACCACTTCCACGACTTCAGGTGTTACTATTCGCTTACTCCGTTCGTGTTTCGCTCGATGGGATTTACCTGTAGTTCTGGTTTCCGACAATGGTACTTGTTTTACCAGTGGGGAATTTCGTTCTTTTGTCCACCTAAATGGCATTAGACATGTCCGGTCTAGTGTTTTTCACCCGTCTACTAGCGGTCTCGCGGAAAACATGGTCCGTACTTTCAAGTCGGTCTTGCATTATTCTCATGGGGAGGAAATGCAAGTGTTGTTGGATAAATTTTTGTTTAAATATCGACTAACACTTCACACAACGACGGGGGTGTCTCCTTCTAAACTTATGATTGGCCGTGGAATTCGTTCAGTTTTTGATCTGTTACGTCCAAACGAAACGTTACAACAACGAGTTTTATGCCATTAGGAAAAAGAGTAGTTGTACCATGACACTAAAAAAAGGAGAGTTATAGAAGCGCAACCTAATGATCCAGTTATGATTCTCAACTACGTGGCTGGACCAAAATGGGTTCCTGCAATGGTGCAGGAGAAAACGGCTCCTGCTTCCTTCAAGTGCCAACTAGAAGATGGTGTTTCTATTAAACACCATCAGGATCAGATATGGGAACTTGAGTTGCAGGATGACCAGAGTCTTCCGAAAGAGAGACCCGATCCTCTGGAAAATGGTTAAATTTGCCCGCCTATGCAGGTTGCACCTATTCCTACTACATCAACCCCACTCAGCAGCAATGTTCCCTCTAATTTTTTTTAGTCCGTGTGCGCAAGAAATTTTCGTTGTGCATACATTTAGATTCATGGTGAAAAATTGTGCAAACTTTTCTGAGCGCTATTATCTTCAAAATTAAATATATATAAATATTAAATACTTAATAAATATTATTTCCATAAGGTCATAGCTTGATCATTACGGTACTATTAAATGGATATTAAAAAACTGTTTACAATATTATATATTCTTAAAAAAGAAAACAGGTACTTACGTATTAACGGGGGGCCACCACATATTGATGATTGGTTAATGGTTAGGTTAAAGTGTAATATTTTCGTTAGTTGAAATTTCTAATATATCATGTTTTTTAAATAGCAATATTTTTTTAAATATTTACAATAATTTATATTTCAAATATTTACAATGATTAATACATGTTACACATTAGAAACAACATTTGTTTCTGGAGGCCAAAAATTTTTAATAGCATTAAGAATGGAATTGAATGGATCGTAATCATGTACCAACTGTCGCCACATAAATTCAGCAAGATATGACTCTAGGTGATGGCGTACAGTGCCTCGATGCTTTTTATTTCTCCACTTAGCTAACGAAAATATTACAACTTAACCTAACCAATCATCAATATGTGGTGGCCCCCCGTTAATACGTAAGTACCAAAAAACATTTTATCCATTCTAAAAATATGAATAAAATAAAAAATAGTAAAATAAAATTCAACAAAATAAAGAAATAAAATAAAAATAACATTAATTAAAAATGACTATTTTAGTTATCATTTCTCAAAACAATTTTTAGCATTTAGCAATTTAAAATAGACTATCAAGATTAATACATGATTTTATCCATTCACAAAATAGGAATAAAATAAAAAATAATTTTATTTTTTATGAATTATGAGATAATTACTATTCGTTTTTATGCAAAAATAAGAAAGAGAAGGTTTATATTCAATGCGTTAATGTATAAAAGAAAAAAAATGCAAATACATAGAGTAAAAAAAATCCGTATTGCGTAATTGCGCGGACGTCGGCGAAGTCGGGCGGAAGAGGTTAATACTTAAAAGAGCGACTATAGAGTATGTTGATGCAAATGGTCAGAACTTGTGTGACGGTATATTTTTGAAATTACTTCATTTACTGTCGTGACTCATGATACGCTTGAGCCTGTGCGCATTTTATTTTGCTGTGTGCGCGGGTTTCACAACGCGTGTGCGCGCGCACACGCGCACACCTTAGAGGGAACATTGCTCAGCAGGTCGTCTAGGGTCTCTCACCCCCCTCTGACAGACTAAACTTGTTGGGGAGGAGTGAGGTGATGTGTGTATATATATATATATATATGTGTGTGTGTGTGTGTGTGTGTGTGTATAGTCTAAACGTCACTAAAGGGAAAAGTCACTAACAGAAAGCTGAATGACAACACAAAAAGATAAACTGGGAACGCGGTCTGTTCGTTGATTTGGGCTGAACAAAAGAGATGTAGTTTTGTATCTGACGAAATCGTTGGTGCTAAGTTTAATTTGGTGATGTTTCTAAAGTGACTAATTTAGGCAGGACGTTGTCTAATTATTATATCAGTTATGGGTAATGTCTATAGCTTCTAAATTAGTAAAGTAGGACTAGTAGTAGGTCGTTTGTGGGACGCTGGCATCTATGGTAGGCCCTAAAGAAGATCTAAATCAAAGCACCTGTAAGTACCTTTATTGTTATTTAAATAATTTAATAACCCCCTACGTTCTTACATTGTTTAACATCCCATTGTGCAAACTCATTTCCCTCTCGTCTTGTTAATTCTGTGCCTAAGAGGCTTAACATCTGCTGAAGGGAGATGTACACATGTTCTGTAGAGTGTCCCCTACTTAATTTAAGCAAAATTGAGCTAGGCAATTTAGACGCCAGTATAGTGACCAACATTACACCATACCTTTCCATTCCTACACCCAAGTTGCCAGGGACCTAGTTCTAACTTCAAATTCATCATATAACTGCCGTAACTCCTTGACACTATTGGGATTATTAACAGGAGGTATAGCTAAAAGTTCGCGGAGGTGGCTTTTAATTAAGATCTCTAGCTTACCAAACCGTTTCTTTAATATATCCTAAGCCACATTATAATTAGCCTCTGTTAATGCTAATCCTGCTATTGTCTTTGCTGCCTTCCCTTCCAAGAGGGACTGTAAATAATTAAACTTCTCCACAGCACTTAACACTTGACTAAATTGTTGTTGTTGGTTAGCCGATCAGCCCACCCTGATCGAGCAAGCCGGCGGCACGCAGGTAACCGATCGCCCTCTCCGGAGTGGACCAGAGGTTCAGCGCACTAGTGATGTTGTGCTGTGTTCTATGTTGTGCTACAGCAGTACAGTCTGTCATAATGTGTTAAATTGTTTGTGGTGTATCCTGGTGTTTATATGTCTGTAAGTTGGGGGTGATGTCCACATCGGGATCGTGCTAAGTTAACTCGATCCGATCTGTTCAGGCTGGTCTCTGACCTGTCAATGGCTTCCGGCTTCGCACCTAGGACCGCATTCGGACCGAGTAGTGTCAGTGCTTTGTGGGTTAGGTGTGTGTGTATGTGTTTTCTGTACTATGTGATGTCTGTGGGGCGTGGTATGGAATGGAGTATTTGGTTATAATGTCTCTCTGGTGTTACCAGAGTGGCAAGGGTGTTGTGGGCTAATTAGTTGTCGCTGCTGCCATGAATTGTGTTCTCCTCATGTTTAAATGTTCCCTAATTTTCAGTATTTTTGTTTCTGTGTGCAGGTGTTCTATTGGTATTGTTTGAGTACATCCTACAATGATACGAAGTTCGTTGTTTTGTATTGTCTGTAAGGTGTTTATGTGTGTGTTTGAGATAATGGGTGCCCAGCATGGGCTAGCATAGTTCATAACGGAGCGAATATATTGTTTGTATATGAGTGATGTTGTTTCCTGCTGGTGTCCAAAGTTTGTACTTGTTAGTACCCTAAGCGTGTTAGGTCTTGATGTACATTTGTTTTTAATGTCCTGAATGTGGTTTGCAAAAGATAATGATGTGCTGTATGTGACCCCACGTATTTTGGTCCTGTGAATGTGTGGAATGTTGGTGTTCAGTAGGGTGGATCACTTTTCACTTTTTTTTTAAAATTATAGCTGGTCAAAGTTTTTCCCATGATTTGGTTCAATGGAAGTACACTGACACCATTTTTACCAAAATCGATGAATATTTAGGGGTCGCGCATCGACCTTGAAAATTTCAATTTTGGAAATTTGGCCAAATTGACAATTTTTTAATGAATAAAGATAAATCATCAAATGACCATATTTTCTGAATCCTCTCAGTGAAAGAAATCCTCTCAGATACTTACCAAGTTGATCGGAAATAACATTAAAATTTAAAATATCGTATTTGTCCCCCGTTATGGACGTAATCATAGCATCAGTAGCTGGTGCATCCTAAAATCCCAATTACACACACACACGCTATGTCTATGACCAATATTTTACTAATCACAGTTTGCTTTTTACAGATCAACTGTGTCAATTGATTCTTGTTTGATAAGTCTAGACTTTAGTACAATGGATAAACTGTTAACAACCAGGAGTGGGAAGACTCTGAAAGTTACTTATTCTGGAAAAGAGAAAGCAGCAACAACAGCACCACCTTCTCTAAGGTCAGCCACGGACGTCTTCTTAATTGGTCAGCCATCTTCCTCGATCGGTGGTGCCAAATTGCCAACCACCCATCAAGCTCTCCAGTACTTCTTCTATGCCAAGCAGGAAACTACTGACAGGAAGGCCGCCGTAAAAGACAGGGTGGCCAATGTTCTGACATTTTGGAACATGGCACGTATAAAGACGATCACGAGGCGTAACTGCGAAAGAAAACTGGAGTTACTGTGGGAAGAGTGGCGCTCGCTGCAGAAGAGCAAGATGAGAGACAGTGACGCGGGAAAAGGCAGGGAGAAGTTTTCAGAAAATCTGAACAAGCTCTGGGACATCGAAGCTCCCGATGCTATTGAAGAGATACAGAAAAGTCGACTGCTCTCAGACAACAACAAACAAGAAGATATTAAATTTTATGAGGATCAACGGGGCCTGCGCCAGGCAACAATGAGTGGGAATGATAAAGTGTTCGTTGTCAAGAGAAAACGGCAACTCTCAAGACAACAATCTCGTGATGAGCCAGGTACCTCAAAAACGAAATTAGGAACCGAAGCTGAGAGCGACGATGAATCTATAGAAAGCAGATCATCGAGCAACTCCGAATCACAGCTAAAACCACCATACCGACAGCCGAGAGAATCAACTGTATCAATCAGCCTTCCTCACCGCATCCTCAATGCACCGGCTGTTATTGAAGTGGCTGATCGCTTCCGGATGTCCAATAATCAGGTGTGTATATATCAGTAATGATCTTTCCTTGACAAAGATATAATAGACGTAACGACGGAAAATTTAGTGATTATTTTGTCACATAAAAACCATACGCATCCTTGTCAATTTCCTTTCAATTTCGCACATAGGTGGCAAGTGTCGTGGCGGCAGTCCTACGTTCGGCAGATCCGCCCGCAGACCTGGATAAATTCAGTATCTCGAAGGACACGTCTCGCCGTGGAAGAGTGGCACATCGTTGTGAAGTGTCGACAGCTGTGCAGAAATCCTTCGTATCTCCGAGGCATGCTGTCGTCCACTGGGACGGTAAAGTAATCAAGGTCAGTTTTGCCCTCACCGTGGACGACAGTGAATTAACATGTTCCAGTGACGACAGTGGATTGACATATTCCAGTGGACGATAATGGATTGGCATGTATGACATACGTTTCAGGACTCTCTTGGATCATTGGAGCACCGCCAGGCGATTCTGATCTCCGGAGCTCCCCAATGCACAGAAGGAAAGTTGCTGGCCATTCCGACTGTTGCTGACGGCACCGGTCTGTCCCAGGCCCAGGCGACCTTTCGTGCTCTCAAAGACTGGGGACGCGAGAACAACGTGATTGGACTGTGCTTCGACACAACTTCCTCCAATACGGGGAGGGTGCAGGGTGCGGTGGTCCGGCTGGGGAACATGCTTGGTAAACCGCTCTTCCAGCTGGGCTGTCGCCATCACGTTATGGAGCTCATCGTGGGGGCAGTGGTTATCACCGCGTTTGGAAGAACCACAGCACCAACTGAACCGTTGTTCCAGTATCTGAGGAGAAGGTGAATTTCAAGTCTAAGGCGCATTTGTTTTCTCCAATGATTTTTTGCCTTCAGAGCAATTGAGATAGCGTCCTTCTACTAATGATGTTAATAGCAGTCGAAAAGGGAAACTTCAGTTGTTTTCATGCAATATTTTCATAACTCCCCTTTCAGGTGAGACAAGCTCGACCTCTCGACTTATCGCGAGCTGGAGATCGAGCATTTGGCGGAGGTGACGTGGCTGATGGAGCTCCGAGATGAGGCAGTCAAGTTCCTCGGCACCGCTTCTGGTCTTGTCAGAGAAGACTACCGAGAAGTGGCGGAGATTACACTCCTGGTACTCGGGGCCCAGCCACGTCGTGGCACACACTTCATGCGCCCAGGAGCCTACCATCATGCGAGGTAGATGGCCAAGGTTGGTATTTTGAATTAGAAGTTAAATTTGTATTGCCTTCTGCAAACAGCCATTTGAAGTCCCTACCAGAAAAAAATAAGATAAATAATTTACCATTAAACAAACTTATATGGAGTGGTATCGGTATTTATACATCACAGTGCGTATTCGTTTCAGATCATCTACTACACGAAGCTCCTGATGTTCAGCGGTCAGCTGGAGTTCGACGACGAGCTGGTACAGAAACTTCAGAGAGTGGTACTATTTACTGCACTCCTCTACGCACCTGCCTGGCTGGCGGCTCCTGTCGCAGCTGATGCCCCGCTGAATGACCTTGTGTTGTACCAGCGTCTTCTGCAGTACAGGGCTGTGGATCGCGAGATTGCAGAGGCTTCACTGGCAGTGATCAGGCGGCACTTGTGGTATCTGAGGCCTCAGACCGTCGTTTTCGCCCTCTGCAGTGACAAAGTGGAAGACACTGTGAAGCACGAGATGGCAAAGAAGCTGTGCCGCCTCGCTGTGCCCGAGGACTTCACGTATGACAACGTCTCGGTTGATGACACGACGCGCCTTCCGGACCTGATCGATGAGTCATCGTGGTTCGTGTTCACAGGCCTGCAGGTGTGCGCGTCTACGTGGCTCACTCTGCCGGTGAATAAGTGGGATCAAGATAAGAACTACTGTGATCTGAAGAATGTCATCTCGCATCTGAAAGTTACCAACGACGTGGCAGAGAGAGGGATAAAACTGATAGAAGATTACGCGAACACTGTCACAAAAGACGAGTCACAGCTGCAGGGTCTTCTTCAGCTCGTGGAAAAGAGCCGGAAAGAACTCGGTGACTTCAAGAAGTCGTCACTTGCCAAGATGACGTAGCGCAGAGGGAAAGGGAGTTAGCAGAGAGAGTACATGGCGCACGCCTTAAGATGACGTGTGTTCTAACCACGATTCATACAGTTTTTGAACCTAGTTAGGGGCACCGGAGTAAGTGCCTTTAGTGATATCGGTAAACCGTTTTAATACAAAATACATTTGATCTTTCCTTATTCGTTTTATCTTATCCTAAAAAGCAGACAATGGCAGACAGCATATGGAGGTACGGGGACAAATACGGTATTTTAAATTTTAATACTATCTCAAGGTGAGTATAACTTCTAAACCACTTGTCCTATCAACTTGGTAAGTATCTGAGAGGATTTCTTTCACTGAGAGGATTCAGAAAATATGGTCATTTGATGATTTATCTTTATTCAGTAAAAAATTGTCAATTTGGCCATATTTCCAAAATTGAAATTTTCAAGGTCGATGTGCGACCCCTAAATATTGATTGATTTTGGTAAAAATGGTGTCAGTGTACTTCCACTGAACCAAATCATGGGAAAAACTTTGACCAGCTATAATTTTTTTAAAAAAGTGAAAAGTGATCCACCCTAGACTGTTCAGTGTAAGCTGTGGAGTTGTCTGGTGTTCTTTTGTGTTGCTTGTTAGCAAGGTGATGGTTGATTTTGTGGGCGCTACTTTGAGTCTATTGTGTGTGAGTCAGTCTTGTATACTCTTTATGTATGTTTGTAGGTTATTTGTAGCGGTGTCGATGTTGTTGTGGGTGGGTGTTAGAGTGATGTCATCTGCATATGATGACAAGGTAAGCTTGTTATCTATGGGTTATTTTTTATTTTATTGGGTTCAGAATCCCAGCTGAACCGTGAACGGCCAAGCTCTGAAGGGCCAGTTCAACCTACAGCCCAAGTTAAGCTAGACTAAAAACTTACGGACTTGGAGGTCCTATTAGGTCCTACCTCAGGGTCGCTGACTCGATGTGGGCCTACCTTAGGCCTCAGTTGCATAAAATTAAGCTAAAAAACAAAAGGGGCACTATTTATGGTCTTCTTTCTAAACCTTGCAACAACAACACAACCTGCACCATTGCACGATGCAACAATCTTGTATCTAAACAACCAAACTGAATTGCAAGAGAGCTCTCTATAAGACCACGCCCTGTAAGTGCCGCATTCAACAAACGAGTAGGAAGGACGCGCAGTGCCCCCAAAAAAATGATGCCACAAGAGTTCCCAAACAATGACGCCACAAGAGCCCAAAAATGCTAGCTCTAAATTAAGTGAATTTTTCATTAACCTTACAATTATGAGATGGATATATATATACACACCTTAACTTAATATATACAAGCAATGCTGCATCAATCAGCTTAGTCATCATATCGCCTTGGGACAACAATGACTCTTCCTCTTCTAGATTTTCTAACATGGGACAACAATGGCTCTTCCTATTCTAGATTTTCTAACATTCCTAATGACTCTCCTACTGCAAGTTCCCGAAAAAGTTCATGATCATTGGAAAGAACCAGATCTAAGATTGCTTGATCCCTAATTGGTTTGTCTACAAATTATGTTAGAAAACAGTCATTATAGCAGTCAATGAAGAAGTTAACTTCCCTATTATTTCCCTCTAAAAGGCTCCAGTCCATATGAGGCACCTTGAAATCTCCCATAATTAATGTTCTAGTACTACGACCTTATTTATTTCTTGAACCATACTCTCATCAACTTCCTGTGTTTTGTTTGGAGGTCTGTAAAATGCGCATATCCGAATATACTTGTTGCCTGAAACACAGATATCAACCCATACTGATTCTACCCTATTGTCTAATTTAATACTAACATTCTGAACTGAAGTTAAATCATTCTTAATGTGTAAGACCAAACCTCCCCCTGCCTATTTATTCTTTGGTAAACATACATTGTATAACTATTTAACTCATACTCTGTTCTAGTGTCATTGAATGTTGCCTCACTAATCCAAGTTTCACTAATGCAGACTATATCCAGATTTTCACTAATCATATAATTAAATAATTCGTTTTTCTTATTCCTAAGACTACGTGCATTTGTATAAAAACACTTCAACCCCTCGGTTTTAAGTGATTCCCTACCTTCAGCTAGATAGTTGATATGCTTATTCCTGACATAATCTGTATTTAAGACTCAAACAGTATTTACTTTACCAATACCCTGATGCAGGGGCGCATTTACTATTTCTCGGAATGTATTATTTTAGTGTGTTAATGAATGACAATATTTTGTAATGCACATAACAGATATATTTTTTAACACACACAAAACACATTCGGAAGCCATTCGGCTTATTAATGTGATATTAATGTTAGAAAATCTAGAAGAGGAAGAACCATTGTTGTCCCAAGGCGATATGATGACTAAGCTGATTGATGCAGCATTGCTTGTATATATTAAGTTAAGGTGTATATATAACCATCTCATAATTGTAAGGTTAATGAAAAATTCACTTAATTTAGAGCTAGCATTTTTGGGCTCTTGTGGCATCATTGTTTGGGCACTCTTGTGGCATCATCAAATACACTGAATTGCTGGGTGGGGTACTGACAAACCACCAGTATGGAATACCAAATTTTCCACACAAGTAACTGGCGCACCGAAGTCTGCAACCTCGCCTACGAATAATAAACCAAAATTAACCAAACTGGTAAAAATGTAGGTCAAAAACAACGACAGACGAGTGGCCAAGTTTCGCAATTGGGCGACCAAACTTTCTACCCTGGGACCTTAACCTCTTAACGACCAAAGTTTTTGTAGGGTTAAGTTATGAATGCGTGTATGGGAAACGGTACATATTCGACCCAGTGGTCCAAAAGCGGTTAACTCAATGATAAACCAAAATTAACCAAACCGGTAAAAATGTAGGCCAAAAACAACGACAGACGAGTGGCCAAGTTTCGCAATTGGGCGACCAAACTTTCTACCCTGGAACCTTAACTCAATTATGCTCAACCCGTCTAGGCCTAACTTGGGCTACAATTTGCACAATCAGAACTTTGCCGAAAAATAGTCACTGACTCAGTCTTGGGCTAGAATCCGGTTAGAAGGACCATGTTATTTATTTATTTGTTGGGTTCAAAATCCCAGCTGAGCCGTGAACGGCCAAGCTCTGAAGGGCCAGTTCAACCTACAGCCCAAGTTAAGCTAAAATTAAAAACTTACGTACTTGGAGGTCCTATTAGGTCCTACTTCAGAGTTGCTGACTCGATGTGGGCCTACCTTAGGCCTCAGTTGCATGAATTTAAGATAAAAACAAAAGGGGCACTATTTATAATCTTCTTTCTAAACCTTGCAACAACAACACACCCTGCATTACAGATTCTGCCATAGAGCAAGAGGATTTAAACTTAGTGACTGCGCAGCTTTCCATTTTAGAAACTAAAAAGGTTGCTTTAAGTGAAGTAAATGTTAAAATTGAGGCTCTTATAGAAGAGGATGAAATAGGAAATAACATAATTTACTTTGAAGAGATTATTGATGATATAATTAAAGTATGCCACCGAGCAAAAGAGTTTAGCAGCTCAGTACAGTTAGAGACCAGGTCTAATAATGAAACACAACACTCAACAAATGGTGTTTGTGAAGTTAAGGTTAACAGATCTGCAGTTCAATTACCGAGGCTTGTACTCAAAACATTTCTGGGAGTATTCAGGAATGGCAAGGGATGGGCAGACAGTTTTCAATCAGCAGTTCTTCTAGTCAAGTGTTAAGTGGCGGTGGAAAAGTTTAATTATTTTGCAGTCCCTCTTGGAAGGGAGGCAGCTAAAAGACAATAGCAGGATTAGCATTAACAGAGGCTTAATTATATGTGGCTTGGGATATATTAAAGAAACGGTTTGGTAAGCCAGAGATCTTAATTTAAAAGCCACCTCCGTGAACTTTTAGCTATACCTCCTGTTAATAATCCCAATAGTTCAAGGAGTTACGGCAGTTATATGATGAATTTGAAGTTAGAAACTAGGTCCCTGGACAACTTGGGTGTAGGAATGGAAAGGTATGGTATAATGTTGGTTTACTATACTGGAGTCTAAATTGCCCTAGCTCAATTTTTGGCTTGAATTAAGTAGGGACACTCTACAGAACATGTGTACATCCCCCTTCAGCAGATGTTAAGTCTTTTAGGCACTGGAATTAGCAAGACGAGAGGGAATGGTTTGCACAGTGGGATGTTAACAAGGGACAAAGGCAGGCACAGCACAAGTTTCGGAATAGCCCAGGTACAGTGTCAGCTCTACATGCATCCTCTGAGAATAATTAAAGGGAATCAAGGAATGCATATTTTGCGAAGGCAACCGCAAGTCATATAAATGTGAGGTGGCTGAGGCTTTACCTTTTGAGGAGAGAAATGACAGGGTAACTAAGTCTACAGCATGTTTTAAATGTTTTTTGAAAGGTTACAGAGCAAGGTTTTGTAAGTTTAAAATTTTGTGCAAAAAATGTCATGGCAGGCATTAGCCATTATTGTGTGAAAACACTCCTAGTAGGCCTACCCCAGAAGTAGAGACATCAGTGGCATATACCACTGCTATGAAAGGGAGTAAAAGTAAAGGGGGATTATTGCAAACAGCTGCAGCCTTATTAATTGGGAATGATGGAGAAGCTACTGTAAGAGTGTTGTTTGATAGTGGTAGCCAGTGTAGCTTTATTAAGACCAGAATTTCCAGAAAATTGAAGTTTAAAGAACTTAAGAGGGAAAATTTAAGAATTTCTGGGTTTGGGGGTTCCGTTCAAAACCGAACCAAATTTAAGAAGGTAGAAGTTCTGGTTAAGGGGTTGTTACCACAAAGTCTCACTATCAAGGTCCAAGCTGTAGAGATTGAGGAACTTTGTGCTCCAGTCACTACTTGTTTAGATATGGCATGTGTCCAAGAATTGCAAGTTAAAGGAATTAATTTGGGCAATAATAAGTTTGAAGGAACAGAAGATATTAGTCTTTTGATTGGAGCTGACTATTATTGGGACTTCATCACTGGTAATATTGTCCGCACATCTCGAGGCCCGGTAGCCATTGAAAGTAAGCTAGGCTGGATGCTACATGGTAGCTATTGCAATGAAATGGAAGTTAAGGCTCTTTTTGTTAAGATTGAGGAGAACAGCCATGGTTTGGAAAGACATTTGAAAGAGTTTTGGGAACTTTAATCCATTGGCATAAAGGACAAACAGGCAAGTACAGTGAACAATGATGTTTTAGAGCAATTTGAAAAAGGGATTGGGTTTAGAGATGGTTGCTATGAAGTTGGCCTCCCTTGGAAGGATTTTTGCAAACCCAGTTCAAACCTTCAGCTAGCTAATCGGAGGTTGGAGACTTCATTGTACAGGCTAAGAAAAAGTGAGGAGTTGTTAATTGAATACAATGAGCCTATGAGGCAATCCTAAGCTATGTAAGGGAGGGCTATGCTGAAAGGGTGCAAGGTGAGCTGGTGAGCCAGGAGGCACATTATCTGCCACACCATGCAGTGGTACGGCGAAAACTACCACCAAACTGAGGGTAGTTTTTGATGGCTCAGCCAAGGACAAAGGTGGTGTGTCCTTGAATGACTGTTTGGATGCTGGGCCAAATTTAAATGCAGATTTATTTTCCTTGTTACTGAGATTCAGGTTTGGAAGAGTAGCATTGACTGCAGATGTGAAGCAAGCCTTTCTGCGGATAAAGTTAAAACCAGAGGACAGAGATGCAGTAAGGTATCTGTGGGTGGATACGAAAGACTTGTTGGAAAATGAACCTAAGGTTCAAGCATATAGAATGAAGTCAGTGTTGTTTGGCCTCAGCTCTAGTCCATTTCTGTTGGCAGCTACTATGCAGTACCATTTTAAGAAATATTCTGAAGTCTATCCTAACACTATTGAACACATAAGAAAAAAAATTTATGTTTATGATTTGCTCTGTTCCGTGGATAGTACAGAAATGGCTAAACAGATGTTCATGGAGGCTAGAGCTATAATGAGGGAGGCTGGCATGGAGCTTAGAAAATGGCAGACCAATCATTCTCAATTACAAGAGTTTATGAGTCAGTCCTGTGTAGTACCTGATGCAGCAGAAAGTATTGAGGATTCTGGTATTAAGGAGTTGTGGGAAATAGACGCAAAAGTGCTAGGCATTGTTTGGCAGCAAGATGATTTGTTTACCTTCAATGGGAAATCTTTAGTAGAGCTGGCTGATAATGAGACAAGGTGGACAAAACGTACAGCTCTTAGTTTGGCTTCAAAGGTCTTTGATCCTCTTGGATTCCTGGCTCCATTTGTGATAAAGTAAAAAATTTGGTTTCAGAGCCTCTGGGAAATTGGACTTGGTTGGGACCAAGAGTTACCTGATCATATGGTGGTAAGGTGGAAATATTGGTTCAAAGAATTGGCACATCTTGGAGACATTGAAATCCCAAGATGGTACTTTGGAGAGTTGAACAATAGTCCAGACAATTTGGAGCTGCACATCTTTTGTGATGCAAGTGAGGAAGCCTATGCAACTTGTTACTTTTATTTATATAAGAGGCACATTGCAAGAGGAAGTAAGTTGCAGGTTGGTTGCTGCAAAGAGCAGAGTAGCACCTTTGAAAAGGCTTTCTGTTCCAAGGTTGGAATTGATGGGTGCAGTTATTGCTAGTCGGCTTGCAGTTACATTGCAAAAGTCTTTGGCCCTCTATGAAATTCCAAGCTATTATTGGACAGACTCAACTATAGTTCGGTACTGCATAAGAAGCCAGGCAAGGAAATGGAAACCATTTGTTGCCAATAGGGTGGAGGAAATTCAAGCGCACACAGATCCCAAGCAATGGAAGCATTGTCCAGGCACCCAAAACCCCCCTGATTTACCAACACGAGGAATTTCAGTGAAAGATCTTGCACAGTCAAGTTTGTGGTGGAATGGGCCAGAGTGGCTAAAACTTGGAAGTGAAAACTGGCCTTCTAATCAGCCTATTGTAGGAGAATGCCAGGCTGAAGAAGCATGGGTGAGTGAGGTGAGAAAATGCACTGTGAACAGTTGTCAAATTATGCAGCAGGACCCCATATTGAGGCTTGAGGACATTAGCAGTCTGAAGAGGTTGTTAAGAGTGACAGCATGGGTATATAGATTTACCAACAACATTAAGGAAGAAACAAGAAGGGAAGGAATTCTGAACAGTAATGAGATTCAGCAAGCCAGGAAATACTGGGTGGTATATGTGCAGAAGGAAAAATTTGGTGAAGAGAGGGAATTGCTCACCAGCAGTCCATTACAGGTTCTACCAACACATTCTGCTCTCAAGGGTTTGGATGTGTTTTTGGATCAGGATTTATTGAGAGTAGGAGGTAGACTACAGTTTTCTGTGCTTCCAGAGGAGAAAAGACATCCAATATTGCTACCTTCTGGGGGGCACTTTGTGAACCTTTTGATCCTGGATATTCATCATAAGCTGTTACAAGCTAGAGTTAGAGAAGTGATAATAGAGATCAGATGACAGTTTTGGATTCCGAAAATTAGACAAGTAGTAAAAAAGGTCTTGCATAAATGTGTGGTTTGCAAGCGTTGGAGTGCAAAGCCTTATTATGAAAAGGTGGCTCCACTTCCAAGAGAACGGTGTGTCTATACTGCCCCATTTGATGTAGTGGGAGTAGACTTCGCAGGTCCAGTCTATGTGTATGAGCAAGGGGAGTCTGACAAAGGTTATATATGTCTTTTCCAAAGCTGGGCACTTGCGGTATTTTTTGCGGTACTGCGGTACTGCGGTACTACCGCACTACCAAACCGGTACCGCATAACGCAGTACCGCAAAGGATCGCTGAAAGTACAGCAGTACCGCTACCGCATTCAAATTTTCCGCGGTACTTTCCGCGGTACCGACAAACACGACTTTTCAAAAAATTAACACTTTTTTTGAAGTAAACCTTATTACAGGAGTACAGTAAGACGAATGCTGCGTGTGTTGCATCAGCCTAACTCTAGACACGTTAAGTTTTCGTTCAGAACATGTTACGTTGCCATCCTATCACAACGCCTCAGTGCAGTGCTTGCTTTTGAACCGGTTGCACGTGTGTTACATTTCTGTGACAAAGATCGATTTTTAGCCATTATGGCAGAAAGTTCAGGTGCGAAATCGCCGATATGCAATTTCTGAAAATATGTGCTATTACTTGTGTTGTTCTTGTGTGCAGTACCGCAGTACCGCAGTACCGCGGAACGCACCAGGGGGACCTGAAAAAGTACCGCAGTACCGCGTAACGCACTGGGCATGCTGAGGTACCGCAGTACCGCGTAACGCACCCCCAAATTTTGGTACCGCGCCCACCACTGGTCTTTTCACATGTGCTACCACCAGAGCAATCCATTTGGAGTTGGTAAGCAACTTAAGTAGTGATGTATTTCTTTTGGCCTTTAAAAGGTTTGTGAACAGAAGGGGTTTCCCAAATAAAATCATATCGGATAATGCAGAAACCTTCAAAAAGGCTGCAAAGGAACTGCAAGAAGTTTGTTCCTTGCTAAAAGAGGAAGGATTCCAATCCTACCTTTCACACCAACACCAAGGGGTACAGTGGGAGTTTATTGTTGAGAGAGCACCATGGTGGGGAGGACTTTGGGAAAGGCTAGTGAGAAGTGTAAAGTGTCCATTAAAGAAACTTTTAGCTAATGCTCATTTGAGCAAAGAAGAATTCCGCACTGTTTTATGTGAAGTACAAGTAATGGTGAACGGTAGGCCTATTACTTTTGTTTATAACAGTATGCAGGATGCAGAGCCATTGACACCAAATCATTTTCTTTGTGGTAAACGATTAACATCAAGCCCCAGTGTGCCAGAAAACTTGCAGCCTATCCAGAGCACTCAAGATGAGTTAACCAGACGGTTCAGGTACCTTGAAGAGCTACAAGATCAGTTATGGAAGAGGTGGCAGATGGAATACTTGCCAGAACTCAATTATTACCCATCAGGCAAGGTAAAGGGCTCCAATGCAAATTGTATCAAGGTGGGAGACGTGGTAATGATTGGGGATGAAAGACCAAGGCAATGCTGGAAGCTTGGCATAATTGAAGAGTTGTTTGTTGGCAAAGACAATTTAGTTAGGTCTGCACTGGTAAGGACTTCAGGAGGAAAGTTAAAGAGACCTAGACAAAAACTCTACGCTTTAGAAATCAGCAAAAACACAGATAGTCAAGATGAAACATTTGAGTTACAGCCTCATGGAGAAGGCTTGGCTAACCTTGCAGAAGGTAATGACAACAATGCCTCTTCGGTGGGGAGTGTTAGAAAATCTAGAAGAGGAAGAACCATTGTTGTCCCAAGGCGATATGATGACTAAGCTGATTGATGCAGCATTGTTTGTATATATTAAGTTAAGGTGTATATATATCCATCTCATAATTGTAAGGTTAGTGAAAAATTCACTTAATTTAGAGCTAGCATTTTTGGGCTCTTGTGGCATCATTGTTTGGGCACTCTTGTGGCATAATTTTTTGGGGCGCTGCGCGTCTTTTCTACTCGTTTGTGGAATGCCGTACTTACAGGGTGTGGTCTTATAGAGAGCTCTCTTGCAATTCAGTTTGGTTGTTTAGATACAAGATTGTTGCATCGTGCAATAGCGCAGGTTGTGTTGTTGTTGCAACGTTTAGAAAGAAGACCATAAATAGTGCCCCTTTTGTTTTTATCTTAAATTCATGCAACTGAGGCCTAAGGTAGGCCCACATCGAGTCAGCAACCCTGAGGTAGGACCTAATAGGACCTCCAAGTCCGTAAGTTTTTAATTTTAGCTTAACTTGGGCTGTAGGTTGAACTGGCCCTTCAGAGCTTGGCCGTTCACGGCTCAGCTGGGATTTTGAACCCAATAAATAAATAAATAACAATTAAAGACTATAACTTAACTATGTACACATACAGTGTATACAGCTACACTAGTAGGCTACACAATTGTAATGCACTAAATAAACATCTACACAGTTATTGTAATGCACTTAATAAACAGCTACACAGTTGTAATGCACTTAATAAACAGCTAAACTGTACAGCTTACTGTACTGTAGATAGAGTGTAGATTTGTAATGAATATTACATAGGACGGTTCCTGGCTTTTTGTTTGGAAAACTGCGTGATTGTGTCCTCGAAACTCACCGACTGCAACACCTCATGCTCTATACTCAACAGCGCCAGGGACGAAAGGCGCTCCTAGTCCATTGTGGAGCGAAGGTAATTTTTGATCAGTTTGAGTTTCGAGAATGAACGTTCACCAGAACTGTTCGTGACAAACATACACAGGTATATTCTCATTGTTATTTCCATGTTTGGGAATGTTCCTTTCAGTTCGTTTGTGTTCATATGCCGATAAAATCTGTTGCACATGTCTTCACGTTCCGTCTGGGATTCTGTTTCACTTTCGGTGAGTTTCATTAGGGCAGCGAACTGCACAACTTCTGTTACCAGCTCTTTCTCCAGATCAGCCGGATAGCATTCTACTAGAAGTTCAGCTGACCGTCGAAGACTGTCGATGTCCAGGACTAGAAGGAAATAGAAAAATCCAAATCTTTTCTTCAAGACAGCGTACGCTTCTAGACGAGTGTTCAGAGTGGTACACAGTTTATCAATTATCGGTAGAAATGCAGTGGTCCGAAATGAATCTCTTGGTGTCAGGTTCGTATCTTCGGCAGTTCCGATTTCGTCATGATAGCGCTTTCTCTTCTTTGTGCGTTGAGTCGATTCCTTGTATACTCGATGACCACACTTTCCGATGCCATGGTCCTCGAATTCGTCAAATCTTGATCTGAGATCTTCAACAAATTGCAGTAGTGATTTCAGCAAGAGGGTGACTGAGTCTAACGACATTCCTTGTTTTTGCAGAGATGCATTCGTTTTTTGAAATCGTTCGAGAATAGTGTACCATAAAACCAATAAAATGACTGTTTTGAGTTGTTGAAGCTGTTTAGACAATCCCCTGGCTTCGATCCTGGCTTCCGCAGTTTGGCTGATATCTGCTGCTAGCTCATCCAGTACCACGATATTCTCGGCGTAGCCTTCGGTTAAAGATTGGACGGCATCTGATCTGGCTGACCAGCGGGTATCGAAGAGACCTTTGTCGACCTTTAGTTTCTCACTACGAGAACTACTATCGAGAACTTCTACATGTCGACGCCATCGGTATGTCGAGGAGACGAGAAACGTGTAGACATTCTGAATGAACATAAACAATTCAATGCTGCTGTGCAACTGTCCACTGTTGATTTACCCACAAGATTTAGTGACTGGCACATGCATGGCACAAACTCAACATACGAAGATTTTGACTTGATGTGGCTCTTTACGTCGTTGTATTTCCCTGCCATATTGCTTGCGTTACCATAAGACTGTCCTCTCCTCTGCAGTCTCCAATTCGAATGCCATGCGTCTCCAGAAAGTTGAGGACCACGTCGGCGATTCCTTTCCCTGTATGTGTGTTCATAGGTATGAACTGTAGAAATCGCTCGATGGACCCAGACTCAACCACATATCGGACGGTGAAGCACAGTTGATCGGTGTGGGAAACATCAGGCGTAGAGTCGACGGATAGAGAGTAGTATTTTGCCTGCTGGATTTCTCGGATAATCGTCTGAAGTACTTTATCGGCCATCAACAGTATGAGTTCCTCGTAAATGAAATGAGAGAGATACGAGGTGTGTCCGCTACCTTTGTTGGCATGCTCGCTTATATGCACAGCTAGAAAACTGTCATACTTACTTAAAAGTTCCAAAATTCCGTAATAGTTGCCGTTGTTTGGTGAACCGAAACGGGAGTCGTGTCCACGAATTGCTAGTCCTCGTGACGTGATATACTTGACAACGTCGACACAGCGCCGCAAAACTTCCTGCCAGTAGTTGCACTCCTTTTCGAATCAACACGGCCGGAGACAGACTTTCTAACCAACAAATATATCATCGGCTCCATATGTTGCTCACATTTTCCGTGTGCTTTGACCGATTGTCTACCATGCTTCCAGTCGTTGAACCCGATTGTGAACTTGCTGTCCGCCCTCGACATTAATTTACAGACAAAACAGTAAACACAGCCTGTGGACTCAGAATAGCACAGCCATGACACCTCAATCCTCTCATTCGTCAGGCTATGTTTCTTAACAAATAATGTCTTCGTACATCGGCGTGTTGTACCACTTTCAGTAGTTGAAGAGTTACTGAAGTCGCTGTCATAATTTCAGCAATCTGATGTTCCCCGCTCTATCCAGAACTCTCTAAAGTCATCGGTCAGCACTTGTGGCCACAAACCAATGTCATTAATTGCATGTCCTGAAGCTGGTGGGCCTGCTGAACGCATTGACGTAGACGGGTCTTCTGAAGACTCAGCTTCTAATGTAGCGGAGGCAACTGGTAGGCCTGCTGAAGGGGTTGACGTAGACGAGTCTCCTGAAAATGCAGCTGCTGAAGTAGTGGAGGCAGCTGCTGGGCTTGCTGGACGCACTGACGTAGACACGTCTTCTGAAAACGCAGCTGCTGAAGTAGCGGAGGCAGCTGGTGGGCCTGCTGAAGGGGCTGACTTAGTTGCTGATGATTTAATTCAATTAGTCAGTTTCGGCACCGTTGCAAGAAACTCTTCTCTGCACTTCTTATCCTTACGCTTTTCACTACCGGGTTTATATTTCCTTCTTCGATCCTGGTCACGGCTCGTTTCCATGTTGTACGTATTACAATGCCAACAATAAGAACATAAATCATTTAATCTGCAACAGAAACAACAAGAAGTAAGTTAGTAACTGTCATGAATATTGCTTATGATCACTATGTTTATATATATATATGTATATATTACTCTATCTAAATATGTTTTCTGTACTTTCAGATATGTGAATTACTGTTTAATAGAGCCTAGTAAATAAAAGGTTTTTCATTTCAATCTATTAAACAGTTTCTAAGATCATTACTTTGCATTATCTCTTATCTGCCGTATCATGGATAGTAGGTTCTTCAAACCTGATAAATTTGATGTGTCTCCCGATTCAAGTGGTGCTGACAGACAATGGGAACACTGGCTCAGAACATTTGAGAATTTCATCGGTGTTATCTCTACTCCTTCGACTACAGCTGATGGGGGAGCAGACTCTCAAACTGTTAGTTCTCTCAGATGCTTACTCTCCTAATCAACTATATTAGTACACCTGTTTATACATTCATATCTGAATGTTCTACCTACGAAGACGCTATTACTCTACTGAAATCAATATATCTTAAACCTAAGAATGAAATCTATGCACGCCACATCTTGTCTACTAGACGTCAGGAACCACATGAATCCATCGATCAGTATGTTCAGGTACTGAAACAACTTGGTAAGGACTGTTCCTTCACAGCCATGACAGCTGAACAGGCTCGAGACAGCTACATAGGTGATGCATTCATCAACGGGCTTCAGTCCAGCTGTGTACGCCAGCGCCTACTAGAAAACAAATCGCTTGATTTCAAAATTGCTTATGATCAGGCGCTCTCGTTGAAAGCAGCTCAAAAACAGTCTGAGAACTATAATCGTATTGTGACTACTGCAGCTGCTGTGAGACACGAAACTGAGAAACCCGACCATGACCACGCCGGTCTGGATTTTGTACCTACTGCTGATGTTGTGGCTGCTGCACCTACCTCCAAGTACTACTTCTGTGGTTATAATAGACACCCTCGCAGTAAGTGTCCTGCAAAAGAGGCTACTTGTAACAAGTGTTCAAAGAGTGGCCATTTTTCTCGTGTGTGCCGTTCATATTCGAAATCATCTGTAACCTCTACTTCTCAGTCTGCTGCTTCATTTTTGTCTGCTATTATATCTGCTTCGCCGGGCTGTTTATCGAGGGCTGTCATGTGTGTGACCGTAAACGGGGTAAAACTCAGAGCATTGGTTGACACTGGGAGCTCGGAGAGCTTTATCAATCATCAACTGGTTGTAGATAATGAATGGGCCATGTCATTATCTACTGCTAAAGTCGCAATGGCCATAACCTCACTCAGCTCAAAGGTGTTGGGTATTTGCACCGTCGATCTCATTGTGGATAGTCATCGTTATTCTAAAGTAAAGATGTCTGTGTTGAGCGATCTGTGCAGCGACGTTTATACTGGGTCATGATATTCTTCAATCATTCTCCAGTGTGGGGATTCCATTTGGTGGAGACAAGCCACCTCTTTCGGTGTGTAGCCTGGCTGTCGCTACTGTCTCTCCGCCTTCTCTATTCTCAAATCTTACTGCTGATTGTCATCCAACTGCTATCAAGAGCCGACGACATTCTTCTGATGATGAAAAATTTATCAATACTGAGATCGAGCGACTCCTCGCTGCAGAAGTAATAGAGCCCAGTAACTCTCCATGGCGTGCTCAACCACTTATTGTGTCCAACGAGAATCACAGGAAGCGTCTAGTTGTGGATTATTCTCAGACGATTAACTGTTTTACACAAATGGATGCTTATCCGCTACCTAGAATCGACACCATGGTGGAGCAAGTATCTAAATATTCGGTATTCAGCACTTTAGATCTCTCCAGCGCGTATCATCAGATTGAAATAATGGACAGCGATAAACCATATACCGATTTCGAAGCCAATCAGCGTTTATATCAATTTCGAAGAATTCCATTTGGCGTCACTAATGGAGTTGCTGTTTTCCAGCGTATTATGGACGAGGTTATCTCTAATGAGAATCTCCGTGACACTTTTGTTTATCTTGACAATGTCACGCTCTGTGGAAAGAGTCAATCTTATCACGATTCCAATCTTAAGCTATTTATGGATGCGGTCAAGAAGTATAACTTGACCCTGAATGACAAAAAGTGCACGTTCTCGACATCCTCAATCAACCTCCTGGGATACCTTGTTTCACAAGGTACTATAAGACCGGATACTGAGCGTATCAAGCCCTTAATGGACTTATCTGTGCCTCGAAATACTGTCTCGTTGCGGAGGGCGATGGGTATGTTTTCTCACTATTCTAACTGGATATCCAACTTCTCGACCAAAATTCGTCCTTTGGTTGCGATTTCTGCCTTTCCACTATCAAAGGCAGCCGTCAGTGTTTTCGAATCCCTGAAGAAGGATATCTCTGATGCCGTCCTAACAACTTTCGATCCTGATGTGCCTTTCGTTGTTGAGACTGACGCTTCTGAATCTGCCATTGCGGCCACACTGTGTCAGTCAGGAAGGCCTGTTGCCTTCTTTTCTCGTACATTGTCCTCATCCGAGCTTCGCCACTCACCTGTAGAGAAGGAGGCCGATGCAATTATTGAGGCGCTTCGGAAATGGCCTCATTATCTTCTTGGTAGACATTTCCGATTGGTTACAGACCAGAGATCTGTTGCCTTCATGTTTGACAATCGACGAATCAGCAAAATTAAAAATTATAAAATTATGAGATGGCGCTTGAGTTGTCCTGCTATAATTATGACATTGTATATCGCCCTGGATTTCAAAACATACCGGCTGATGTATTTTCTCGAATCTCCTGTTCAGTCAACACATCTCCTCACGCTTCACGAGAGCTGCATAGAATCATAACAATCTATGCCATCCAGGGGTAACACGAATGTCCTATTTTGTCCGTTCTCGTAATTTACCCTACTCTATTGATGACATCCAAAGGACGATTTCTACATGTCAAGGATGTGCAGAGCTTAAGCCTGTATATATTAGAACTGACCCGTTTAAACTCATCAAGGCTACCCAGTCGTTCGAGAGCTTGAATGTAGATTTTAAGGGACCGATGCCTTCATCTTCCAGTAATCGCTACATTTTGATTGTTATTGACGAATATTCCCGCTTCCCTTTTGCCTTTCCCTGTCCTGACTTAACCAGTGAAACCATTATTCGTTGTCTTACTCAATTATTCTCTGTTTTTGGCGGTTCGTCATACATTCCGCAAGGAAACGGCCAGACGGAGAGATACAACGGCATAATATGGAAAACGATTCAGTTTGCTCTCCGGTCTCGAAATATGCCAGTATCTGAATGGGAGGCTGTTCTGCCAGATGCTCTCCACTCTATTTGATCTCTGCTGTGTACGGCTACGAACTGCACTCCGCATGAACGTATGTTTGATTTCCAACGAAGATCGGTTACCGGACATTCTAAATCTATACCGTCGTGGCTCACCACACCTGGACCGTGTCTGCTAAAGAAGCACGTTCGTAATAAATATGATCCACTTGTCGAAGAGGTCGAGCTGTTGGAGGCTAACCCTCAGTACGCGCACATTCGTCATGCTAGCGTCCGGGAATCGACCGTGTCTCTACGACATCTGGCTCCTGCTGGAAATTCTGCGAAGGGAACAATGCACGCTCACGGATAACACTGCCATGGATGTGCATGCGACGAATGATGAGCCTGAAGTGGATGGTGCACTGGAATCTGACGTTCGCGTCGAACCTGATAGTCAAGATACATTGTTATTTATTTATTTATTTTTTTAATTGGGTTCAAAATCCCAGCTGAGCCGTGAACGGCTAAGCTCTGAAGGGCCAGTTCAACCTACAGCCCAAGTTAAGCTAAAATTAAAAACTTACGGACTTGGAGGTCCTATTAGGTCCTACCTCAGGGTTGCTGACTCGATGTGGGCCTACCTTAGGCCTCAGTTGCATGAATTTAAGATAAAAACAAAAGGGGCACTATTTATGGTCTTCTTTCTAAACCTTGCAACAACAACACAACCTGCACTATTGCACGATGCAACAATCTTGTATCTAAACAACCAAACTGAATTGCAAGAGAGCTCTCTATAAGACCACACCCTGTAAGTATGGCATTCCACAAACGAGTAGAAAAGACGCTCAGCGCCCCAAAAAATTATGCCACAAGAGTGCTCAAACAATGATGCCACAAGAGCCCAAAAATGCTAGCTCTAAATTAAGTGAATTTTTCACTAACCTTACAATTATGAGATGGATATGTATACACCTTAACTTAATATATACAAGCAATGCTGCATCAATCAGCTTAGTCATCATATCGCCTTGGGACAACAATGGTTCTTCCTCTTCTAGATTTTCTAACATACATCGAATGTTCATAATCATGATGATCAACAGGGTGGTTCATGGGATCACTCATCTGCTTCCGCTCCACGTCGTAGTGGCCGTGATCGCAAGCCACCTGCTCGATTTAACGATTATGTTTAGAATTAAAAATGGGAAGAATGTCATGAATATTGCTTATGATCACTATGTTTATATACAGGGTGTCCCCAAAAAAACTATATACTCTTTATAGCATCATATATTTTATAATTTAAAAAAAAACCAAACAATATATTGCTATAGCAATTGCCAGTGAAAGGTAAATTAGTAATCTAAGTGATCAAAATGTTATAGCGAGTTGTTTGCATATAAAATTTAATTAACTACGCCAAGTGCTCAAAATGTTCTCCGGCGGCATGAATGCACTTTTGAATGCGTCGACTAACTGATTCGCAGACATGGACTAATGTGGATGCTGTGATGGTCCCGCACTTTTCCCTAATTGCATCCTTAAGGTGTTCGAGTGTTGCGGGTCTTGTACCATAAACTGCATCCTTCAGGTAGCCCCACAAGTAAAAATCAAGTGGAGTCAAGTCCTGTGAACGTGGAGGATACTCAACGCTTCCTCTTCGTCCTATCCAACGGTTAGGCAACGTTTCATCGAGGTACCTTCTGACATCACAATGATAATGAGGGGGGGCTCCATCTTGTTGAAAGTAAAAGTCGTTGTTTCCAAACAACTTCCGAACTGCAGGTATAATTTCTGTCCGCAGCATGTCGAGATATGCGGCACCGGTAACTGTCCCATTAAAGAAAAATGGTCCAACCAAACCCCTGGATGATAAACCACACCATGCTGTTAATCCTGGTAAATTAACATGTTTATCCACATAAACGTGTGGATTATCAAGTAACCAGTACCTGCAGTTGTGTCGATTTACTGTGCCATTCAGCTTGAAGGTAGCTTCATCAGACCACACGATTTTGTTGTATTGAAAGTGCATTCATGCCGCCGGAGAACATTTTGAGCACTTGGCGTAGTTAATTAAATTTTATATGCAAACAACTCGCTATAACATTTTGATCACTTAGATTACTAACTTACCTTTCATTGGCAATTGCTATAACAATATATTGTTTTTGTTTTTTAAATTATAAAATATATGATGCTATAAAGAGTATATAGTTTTTTTTGGGACACCCTATATATGTATATATTACTGTATCTAAATATGTTTTCTGTACTTTCAGATATGTGAATTACTGTTTAATAGAGCCTAGTAAATAAAAGGTTTTTCATTTCAGTAACAACATTAGAAATGAGTAACACTAGCAAGAACAACAAATTAAACACCATCAAAGCGGACATTAGAATGTCTGATGCCATGCCGCCTGCCGGAAAAAGTAAAACTCGTCGCAGATGGCAAATACGTGACGTTTAATTTTTTTCAATTGAAATTTGCGGGGCCCATCGGACGCGGGGCCTTGGACATTTGCCCGGTGCGCCACCCCCTAAATGCGGCCCTGCCCTGATGCTTTATGCCCTCTGTTGATCTAAAGTTATCTTACCCGAAAGAACTCACATTTTCCTCCAGAAGCCTCCCATACAAAGCAGTTCCCCTTCCATTAAGATGTAATCCATCCTTACTGCAAAGTTCCCTCCTTTCATAAAAATTATCCCACAAATCTATGAACTCAACCCCTTCACTACATAGCACCCTAACTTTATAATTTAAGGCTAAAATTCTACTTGTAAAATCCATGCTTCTTACCCCCATCCTTGATAAAATGCCCACTACATAACACTTGCTCTGCCTATTTTTTAAAGTTTCTATCAATTCCCTGTACCTCTGTTTAACTGCTTCTGAATTTCTGTTTAACTTAAATCTACCATCTTTATCCTTACTTGTTAAGTCATTTATACCTCCATGAATTATAATATTACCTCGGGTTACAGGCAACTTCTCCACTACCTCATTGACTTTAGAAATATTACCACCTGAAATACATATTCTTCTACGGATTTTCCTTTCATTATTTCAAAATGCATTGTCCTGATTCCTAATAACAGAGTCCCCAACCAGGGTAATTTCACACTGTATTGTTTCATCTAAATTCTCTACTATCTGAAACCTGTTACTAGTCGTTACAACATGATTACTATTCTCTCTAACCTTATTTCTTGCCTGACCTTTGATTTTTGTGTCATTCATCAGGCCTAACTTTACTTGGACCTGCATCCTTACCACTAACACTTGGCTTAGGCTTAACTTTACTTGGGCCTGCATCCCTGTCTCTAAAACTAGGGATAGGCTTAGGTTCAACCTTACTACATCTTACATTAGTATTTCCTGTATTAGACTCAGTTTCTGTCCTAACTGTTACATTAGTCTCACTAGCTGCACTATCAAACATAGGGCCAACTAACTTAGGCCCACTGGACTCTGAGCTAGCAGCTTTCTTAAACCTTGCCTTGAGCATGTCCCTAACCTCAGCTAAGCACTTATTGCAAAACCACAAAACATTTGGTGACTTCATACCCCTTTACATTTGTTCTGCAATTTTGATACAGGGCTACGTCGTGACGAATGTCGTAACACCGCTTCCCGGAGATCAGCGAAGTAAGCGACATTGGGTCTGGGTAGTAGTTGGATGGGAGACCGTCCTCCACGTCCAGATTATGTAGCGACCCGTGGTTCGGATCCCACGTAAAGCTGTAGGTCCCCTCCATTATATGACCTTAGATGTTGCGAAAGGAGGTTAAACAACCCCAATAAATTTTTTTTTTACAAGCTGAGTGATACCAATCATCACAACTCTCACCCCTTCCCTAACTTCCTTCTTACAACCTTACAGTCACAGTCTAAAGTCATCTTAAATACTATTCTTTAACTCAGTTGAAAGCTTTATGGTCTAAGTTAGGCTATCCCCTGGATGGAATAAGCTAATGGAGGCCCAGGGCCGCCGAGAGGGCGGGGAAGCTGGGATAAATCCCAGGGGCCCGGAAAGAGGGGGATAAAATCTAAAAATATTAATAAAGCAATTGATTAAATAACAGAGAGGAAATATAATTAATGAACATACATTTTATAGAGATTATCATAGTCAAACTGAAACAGATAAAATATTATCTGGGGTCCACCAATGCTCAAGACCGACTGACAGATCCATGTTATTTATTTAGTTAATTGGGTTCAAAATCCCAGCTGAGCCGTGAACGGCCAAGTTCTAAAGGCCCAGTTCAACCTACAGCCCAAGTTAAGCTAAAATTAAAACTTACGGACTTGAGGTCCTATTAGATCCTACCTCAGGGTTGCTGACTCGATGTGGGCCTACCTTAGGCCTCAGTTGCATGAATTTAAGATAAAAACAAAAGGGGCACTATTTATGGTCTTCTTTCTCAACCTTGCAACAACAACACAACCTGCACTATTGCACGATGAAACAATCTTGTATCTAAACAACCAAACTGAATTGCAAGAGAGCTCTCTATAAGACTGTAAGGGTCTGATTTATTATTATAGACCTTTATGTAAATAATTAATTAAATGCCAGGGTCACCAGCGCCCAAATACTAGATTGGCATCCAGCACTGCGGCGCAAAAATAATTTTAATAAAAAAGGGAAGGATTGATTATAAAATCATCAACATGAATTTTGTATTTTATTGACAACAATTAATAAACTATATGCAACAATTATTTGTAGATGCAAAGAGGATGTTTAGCCGTAACAACTTTGATTGACATATAAATGCGAAATTAAATAATGGCACCGTTTGGCTAATATATAACAGTCTGCAACTAATACTGATACTAACAATAATAAATATGTAACATACTAAACTAATACTTATATGCAACAGGTACCCAACTAATATACAACAAATACTAATAGGTAACTAATATTAATAATATGTACATAATAATAAATATAAATAATAATAAATGTAAATAATAATAAATGTAAATAATACTAATAATGATATGTAAATAATATGAATAGGTAACTAATATTAATATTAGCTACCTATTAGTATTTGTTGTATATTAGTTGGGTACCTGTTGCATATAAGTATTAGTTTAGTATTTTACATATTTATTATTATTAGTATCAGTATTAGTTGCAGACTGTTATATATTAGCTAAACGGTGCCATTATTTAATTTCGCATTTATGTCAATCAAAGTTGTTACGGGTAAACATCCTCTTTGCATCTACAAATAATTGTTGCATATAGTTTATTAATTGTTGTCAATAAAATACAAAATTCATGTTGATGATTTTATAATCAATCCTTCCCTTTTTTATTAAAATTATTTTTGCGCCGCAATGCTGGATGCCAATCTAGTATTTGGGCGCTGGTGACCCTGGCATTTAATTAATTATTTACGTAAAGGTCTATAATAATAAATCAGACCCTTACAATTGGTCACTCCGGGGTCACCAATTGTAAGGGTCTTATTTATTATTTACATTTATTATTATTTACATTTTTTATTACAGTATTTACATATTATTAGTATGTTACATATTTATTATTATTAGTATCAGTATTAATTGCAGACTGTTATATATTAGCTAAACGGTGCCATTATTTAATTTCGCATTTATATGTCAATCAAAGTTGTTACGGGTAAAAATCCCCTTTGCATTTATAAATAATTGTTGCACATAGTTTATTAATTGTTGTCAATCAAATACAAAATTCATGTTGATGATTTTATAATCAATCCTTCCCTTTTTTATTAAAATTATTTTTGCGCCGCAATGCTGGATGCCAATCTAGTATTTGGGCGCTGGTGACCCTGGCATTTAATTAATTATTTACGTAAAGGTCTATAATAATAAATCAGACCCTTACAATTGGTCACTCCGGGGTCACCAATTGTAAGGGTCTTATTTATTATTTACATTTATTATTATTTACATTTATTATTACAGTATTTACATATTATTAGTATGTTACATATTTATTATTATTAGTATCAGTATTAATTGCAGACTGTTATATATTAGCTAAACGGTGCCATTATTTAATTTCGCATTTATATGTCAATCAAAGTTGTTACGGGTAAAAATCCCCTTTGCATTTATAAATAATTGTTGCACATAGTTTATTAATTGTTGTCAATAAAATACAAAATTCATGTTGACGATTTTTATAATCAATCCTCCCTTTTTTATTAAAATTATTTTTGCGCTGCAGTGCTGGATGCCAATCTAGTATTTGGGCGCTGGTGACCCTGGCATTTAATTAATTATTTACGTAAAGGTCTGTAATAATAAATAAGACCCTTACAAGACCAAACCCTGTAAGTACGGCATTCCACAAACGAGTAGAAAAGACGCGCAGCGCCCCAAAATGATGCTACAAGAGTGCCCAAACAATGATGCCACAAGAGCCCAAAAATGCTAGCTCTAAATTAAGTTAATTTTTCACTAACCTTACAATTATGAGATGGATATATATACACCTTAACTTAATATATACAAGCAATGCTGCATCAATCAGCTTAGTCATCATATCGCCTTGGGACAACAATGGTTCTTCCTCTTCTAGATTTTCTAACACTCCCCACCGAAGAGGCATTGTTGTCATTACCTTCTGCAAGGTTAGCCAAGCCTTCTCCATGAGGCTGTAACTCAAATGTTTCATCTTGACTATCTGTGTTTTTGCTGATTTCTAAAGCATAGAGTTTTTGTATAGGTCTCTTTAACTTTCCTCCTGAAGTCTTTACCAGTGCAGACCTAACTAAATTGTCTTTGCCAACAAACAACTCTTCAATTATGCCAAGCTTCCAGCATTGCCTTGGTCTTTCATCCCCAATCATTACCACTTCTCCCACATTGATACACTTTGCATTGGAGCCCTTTACCTTGCCTGATGGGTAATAATTGAATTCTGGCAAGTATTCCATCTGCCACCTCTTCCATAACTGATCTTGTAGCTCTTCAAGGTACCTGAACCGTCTGGTTAACTCTTCTTGAGTGCTCTGGATCAGTGGTTCCCAACCGGTTTTGGCTTATGGCCCCCCTTAGGAACCTTATTTTTTCCCGTGGCCCCCATAAGCATTATTTTCAGTAGGTAATATGCAGATTTAATCCTATTTTACAAAATAACATTTTCCTGTGGCCCCCTTCAAATGTGCCATGGCCCCCAGGGAGCCATATGGCCCCCGGTTGGGAAACACTGCTCTGGATAGGCTGCAAGTTTTCTGGCACACAGGGCCTTGATGTTAATCGTTTACCACAAAGAAAATGATTTGGTGTCAATGGCTCTGCATCCTGCATACTGTTATAAACAAAAGTGATAGGCCTACTGTTCACCATTGCTTCTACTTCACATAAAACAGTGCAGAATTCTTCTTTGCTCAAATGAGCATTAGCTAAAAGTTTCTTTAATGGACACTTTACACTTCTCACTAGCCTTTCCCAAAATCCTCCCCACCATGGTGCTCTTTCAACAATAAACTCCCACTGTACCCCTTGGTGTGAAAGGTAGGATTGGAATCCTTCCTCTTTTAGCAAGGACCAAACTTCTTAGAGTTCCTTTGCAGCCTTTTTGAAGGTTTTTGCATTATCCGATATGATTTTATTTGGGAAACCCCTTCTGTTCACAAACCTTTTAAAGGCCAAAAGAAATACATCACTACTTAAATTGCTTACCAACTCCAAATGGATTGCTCTGGTGGTAGCACATGTGAAAAGACATATATAACCTTTGTTAGACTCCCCTTGCTCATACACATAGACTGGACCTGCGAAGTCCACTCCCACTACATCAAATGGGGCAGTATAGACACACCGTTCTCTTGGAAGTGGAGCCACCTTTCCATAATAAGGCTTTGCGCTCCAACGCTTGCAAACCAATTTATGCAAGACCGTTTTTACTACTTGTCTAATCTCTATTATCACTTCTCTAACTCCAGCATGTAACAGCTTATGATGAGTATCCAGGATCAAAAGGTCCACAAAGTGCCCCCCAGAAGGTAGCAAAATTGGATGTCTTTTCTCCTCTGGAAGCACAGAAAACTGTAGTCTACCTCCTACTCTCAATAAATCCTGATCCAAAAACACATCCAAACCCTTGAGAGCAGAATGTGTTGGTAGAACCTGTAATGGACTGCTGGTGAGGAATTCCCTCTCTTCACCAAATTTTTCCTTCTGCACATATACCACCTAGTATTTCCTGGCTTGCTGAATCTCCTTACTGTTCAGAATTCCTTCCCTTCTTGTTTCTCCCTTAATATTGTTGGTAAATCTATATACCCATGCTGTCACTCTTAACAACCTTTTCAGACTGCTAATGTCCTCAAGCCTCAATATGGGGTCCTGTTGCATAACTTGACAACTGTTCACAGTGCATTTTCTCACCTCACTCACCCATGCTTCTTCAGCCTGGCATTCTCCTACAATAGGCTGATTAGAAGGCCAGTTTTCACTTCCAAGTTTTAGCCACTCTGGCCCATTCCACCACAAACTTGACTGTGCAAGATCTTTCACTGAAATTCCTCGTGTTGGTAAATCAGCGGGGTTTTGGGTGCCTGGACAATGCTTCCATTGCTTGAGATCTGTGTGCGCTTGAATTTCCTCCACCCTATTGGCAGAGCTGGGCAATAAATACATTGAATGTATTTAAACACTAAATACTAAATACATGGGAGAAATGTATTTAAATACTAAATACTAAATACATTTTACGAATGTATTTAGATACTAAATACAAAATACATCAATTGTATTTAAATACATTTGTAAATACATTTTAAATACATACAAATTTTAACATATGCATTCACTAATTCATGTTTTGATAAATTTCTACTTTAGTGCACTTTACCTTATTACCGTCTTTAGATTTAATTTTAAAGTATTTTCCATCAAACAGAGGGTGCACTAAATTGTTATCTGCAGATATATCACTATTTGATTCACCGGATTTGCTTGTTGAAGCCATGACACGCACACGATAAAGAAATCAACCGCTTTCGACTAAGAGTGGCACACAACCAGGGTTGCCAAGTCCGACTGGCACATCAATACCAAATTGTAATGTATTTAGTACCAAATCATATAATTTATTACCAAATCTTATCTAATATACATATAAAATGATTTAGGCCTATACATGAGAGCGAAGCGAGATACCGACTACCTACATATTTATTATTCTATTTGAAATTATTTTCTAATATGATACACATTTATTATTCTATTTAAATGATTGGACAGATGATTGGAAACATAGAAAAAGGTAGTCAAATTCGAGCAGTGCGGCCTTGCCTAGTTTGAGCGAAAACGCTTAGCGGGCAAGAAGGGCCGCCAGTGAAATTTGTGCCTTATTGAACGTTGGAATTAGATGAAATTTACTTTGTCTTGTTTTTTAAGATTACTGGAAATCTCCAGTATTTTTTAAACATTTGGCATCCCTGCAAAACACCAGACTCGGCATAGTATGATAGTATGCAGAGTTTGGTGTATGGCGGGGTTGTCAAATGTTTCATACACTGACAGTTGACATGTGTACCCAACATCGGCCCGAGGTTTTGTGCTACTAGGGATCTGTTTGAGCTAAAATTTTAATTCCACAATTTATTTTACATTCATTTGTAAATAATACCAAACTCATCCTGTTTTAATACCAAACGACCAAATATATTTTCCCGTGACCAAATTCTTTTTTTAATACCAGATTTGCCCTGATTTGGTACTGAAAAATACCAGTTGGCAACCCTGCACACAACTGATTGAACCGACACGTTGAAACATGAACCATGCTGTACTACACTGTCGACGCGTCGTACTGTGCTGCTAGTACAGAACGTGTATTATTAAACCAGTAAAAGTATTTACATTTTTATATTTTGAGTATTTAAATACATTGTATTTAAATACTCATTAAAGTATTTAAATACTATATTTAAATACATGAAAAACAATGTATTTATAAATACAGTTCTAAATACACAAATGTATTTAAATACGTATTTAAATACAAATGTATTTAAATACTGCCCAGCTCTGCCTATTAGCAACAAATGGTTTCCATTTCCATGCCTGGCTTCTTAACCAGTGCCAAACTATAGTGGAGTCTGTCCAATAATAGCTTGGAATTTCATAGAGGGCCAAAGACTTTTGCACTGTAACTACAAGCCGACTAGCAATAACTGCACCTATCAATTCCAACCTTGGAACAGAAAGCCTTTTCAAAGGTGCTACTCTGCTCTTTGCAGCAACCAACCTGCAACTTACTTCCTCTTGCAATGCGCCTCTATATAAATACAAGTAACAAGTTGCATAGGCTTCCTCACTTGCATCACAAAAGATGTGCAGCTCCAAATTGTCTGGACTATTGTTCAACTCTCCAAAGTACCATCTTGGGATTTCAATGTCTCCAAGATGTGCCAATTCTTTGAACCAATATTTCCACCTTACCACCATACGATCAGATAACTCTTGGTCCCAACCAAGTCCAATTTCCCAGAGGCTCTGAAACCAAATTTTTTACTTTATCACAAATGGAGCCAGGAATTCAAGAGGATCAAAGACCTTTGAAGCCAAACTAAGAGCTGTACGTTTTGTCCACCTTGTCTCATTCTCAGCCAGCTCTACTAAAGATTTCCCATTGAAGGTAAACAAATCATCATCTTGCTGCCAAACAATGCCTAGCACCTTTGCGTCTATTGCCCACAACTCCTTAATACCAGAATCCTCAATACTTTCTGCTGCATCAGGTACTACACAGGACTGACTCCTAAACTCTTGTAATTGAGAATGATTGGTCTGCCATTTTCTAAGCTCCATGCCAGCCTCCCTCATTATAGCTCTAGCCTCCATGAATATCTGTTTAGCCATTTCTGTATTATCCACGGAACACAGCAAATCATCAACATAAAAATTTTTCCTTATGTGTTCAATAGTGTTAGGATAGACTTCAGAATATTTCTTAAAATGGTACTGCATAGTACCTGCCAACAGAAATGGACTAGAGCTGAGGCCAAACAACACTGACTTCATTCTATATGCTTGAACCTTAGGTTCATTTTCCAGCAAGTCTTTCGTATCCACCCACAGATACCTTACTGCATCTCTGTCCTCTGGTTTTAACTTTATCCGCAAAAAGGCTTGCTTCACATCTGCAGTCAATGCTACTCCACCAAACCTGAATCTCAGTAACAAGGAAAATAAATCTGCATTTAAATTTGGCCCAGCATCCAAACAGTCATTCAAGGACACACCACCTTTGTCCTTGGCTGAGCCATCAAAAACTACCCTCAGTTTGGTGGTAGTTTTCGCCGTACCACTGCATGGTGTGGCAGATAATGTGCCTCCTGGCTCACCAGCTCACCTTGCACCCTTTCAGCATAGCCCTCCCTTACATAACTTAGGATGGCCTCATTGTATTCAATTAACAACTCCTCATTTTTTCTTAGCCTGTACAATGAAGTCTCCAACCTCCGATTAGCTAGCTGAAGGTTTGAACCGGGTTTGCAAGAATCCTTCCATGGTAGGCCAACTTCATAGCAACCATCTCTAAACCCAATCCCTTTTTCAAATTGCTCTAAAACATCATTGTTCACTGTACTTGCCTGTTTGTCCTTTATGCCAATAGATTCAAGTTCCCAAAACGCTTTCAAATGCCTTTCCAGACCATGGCTGTTCTCTCAATCTTAACAAAAAGAGCCTTAACTTCCATTTCATTGCAATAACTACCATGTAGCATCCAACCTAGCTTACTTTCAATAGCTACCGGGCCTCGAGATGTGCGGACAATATTACCAGTGATGAAGTCCTAATAATAGTCAGCTCCAATCAAAAGACTAATATCTTCTGTTCCTTCAAACTTATTATTGCCCAAATTAATTCCTTTAACTTGCAATTCTTGGACACATGCCATATCTAAACAAGTAGTGACTGGAGCACAAAGTTCCTCAATCTCTACAGCTTGGACCTTGATAGTGGGACTTTGGTAACAACCCTTTAACCAGAACTTCTACCTTCTTAAATTTGGTTCGGTTTTGAACGGAACCCCCAAAACCAGAAATTCTTAAATTTTCCCTCTTAAGTTCTTTAAACTTCAATTTTCTGGAAATTCTGGTCTTAATAAAACTACACTGGCTACCACTATCAAACAACACTCTTACAGTAGCTTCTCCCTCATTCCCAATTAATAAGGCTGCAGTTGTTTGCAATAATCCCCCTTTACTTTTACTCCCTTGCATAGCAGTGGCATGTGCCACTGATGTCTCTACTTCTGGGGTAGGCCTACTAGAGTGTTTTCACACAATAATGGCTGATGCCTACCATGACATTTTTTGCACAAAATTTTAAACTTACAAAACCTTGCTCTGTGACCTTTCAAAAAACATTTAAAACATGCTGTGGACTTAGTTACCCTGTCCTTTCTCTCCTCAGCCACCTCACATTTATATGACTTGTGGTTGCCTTCGCAAAATATGCATTCCTTGATTCCCTTTAATTTATTCTCAGAGGATGCATGTAGAGCTGACACTGTACCTGGGTATTCCTTTTTGTGGAAACTTTGGTGCTGTGCCTGCCTTTGTCCCCTTGTTTACCATCCCACTGTGCAAACTCAATTCCCTCTCGTCTTGCTAATTCTGTGCCTAAAAGACTTAACATCTGCTGAAGGGGGATGTACACATGTTCTGTAGAGTGTCCCCTACTTAATTCAAGCAAAATTGAGCTAGGCAATTTAGACTCCAGTGTAGGAACCAACATTATACCATACCTTTCCATTCCTACACCCAAGTTGTCCAGGACCTAGTTCTAATTCAAATTCATCATATAACTGCCGTAACTCCTTGACACTATTAGGATTATTAACAGGAGGTATAGCTAAAAGTGCACGGAGGTGGCTTTTAATTAAGATCTCTGGCTTACCAAACCGTTTCTTTAATATATCCCAGCCACATTATAATTAGCCTCTGTTAATGCTAATCCTGCTATAGTCTTTGCTGCCTCCCCTTCCAAGAGGGACTGCAAATAATTAAACTTCTCCACGGCACTTAACACTTGACTAGAATGAACTGCTGATTGAAAACTGTCTGCCCATCCTTGCCATTCCTGAATACTCCCAGAAAATGGTTTTGAGTACAAGCCTCGGTAATTGAACTACAGATCTGTTAACCTTAACTTCACAAACATCATTTGTTGAGTGTTGTGTTTCATTATTAGACCTGGTCTCTAACTGTACTGAGCTGCTAAACTCTTTTGCTCGGGCCTACTTTAATTATATCATCAATAATCTCTTCAAAGTAAATTATGTTATTTTCTATTTCATCCTCTTCTATAAGAGCCTCAATTTTAACATTTACTCACTTAGAGCAACCTTTTTAGTTTCTAATATGGAAAGCTGCGCAATCACTAAGCTAAATCCTCTTGCTCTATGGCAGAATCTATAGTGGCAATGACCTTTGTAATTAGACCTTTGTAGGCGCTTCTCCTTTTTTAAATTGTTCAATTCAGATGCACTCATCTTCAATGCAAAAAATTGGGCTCAATGCCAAATGAGCTGAATTGGCAGAAATACTTAACCAAACTGATCAAACGCAAATTTTACTTTCAAATAAACTGAATTGCTGGGTGGGGTACTAACCAACACCAGTATGGAATACCAAATTTTCCACCCCAGTGTTATTTTATTTATTTGTCGGGTTCAAAATCCCAGCTGAGCCGTGAACGGCCAAATTCTAAAGGGCCAGTTCTACTGAAGCCCAAGTTAAGCTAAATTAAAACTTACGGATTTGAGATCCTATTAGGTCCTACCTCAGGGTAACCTCAGGGTTGCTGACTCGATGCGGGCCTACCTTAGACCTTAGTTACATGAATTTAATGTAAACAAAAAGGGTACTATTTATGGTCTTCTTTCTCAACCTTGCAACAACAACGCAACCTGGACTATTGCACGGTGCAACAATCTTGTATCTAAACAACCAAACTGAATTGCAAGAGAGCTCTCTACAAGACCACACCCTGTACGTACGACATCCCACAAACGAGTAGAAAGAACGCGCAGCGCCCCAAAATGATGCCAAGTGTGACCAAACAATGATGCCACAAGAGCCAAAAATGCTAGCTCTAAATTAAGTTAATTTTTCACTAACCTTACAATTATGAGATGGATATATATACACCTTAACTTAATATATACAAGCAATGCTGCATCAATCAGCTTAGTCATCATATCGCCTTGGGACAACAATGGTTCTTCCTCTTCTAGATTTTCTAACACTCCCCACCGAAGAGGCATTGTTGTCATTACCTTCTGCAAGGTTAGCCAAGCCTTCTCCATGAGGCTGTAACTCAAATGTTTCATCTTGACTATCTGTGTTTTTGCTGATTTCTAAAGCATAGAGTTTTTGTATAGGTCTCTTTAACTTTCCTCCTGAAGTCTTTACCAGTGCAGACCTAACTAAATTGTCTTTGCCAACAAACAACTCTTCAATTATGCCAAGCTTCCAGCATTGCCTTGGTCTTTCATCCCCAATCATTACCACTTCTCCCACCTTGATACAATTTGCATTGGAGCCCTTTACCTTGCCTGATGGGTAATAATTGAGTTCTGGCAAGTATTCCATCTGCCACCTCTTCCATAACTGATCTTGTAGCTCTTCAAGGTACCTGAACCGTCTGGTTAACTCTCCTTGAGTGCTCTGGATAGGCTGCAAGTCTTCTGGCACACTGGGTTTGATGTTAATCGTTTACCACAAAGAAAATGATTTGGTGTCAATGGCTCTGCATCCTGCATACTGTTGTAAACAAAAGTGATAGGCCTACTGTTCACCATTGCTTCTACTTCACATAAAACAGTGAGAATTCTTCTTTGCTCAAATGAGCATTAGCTAAAAGTTTCTTTAATGGACACTTTACACTTCTCACTAGCCTTTCCCAAAATCCACCCCACCATGGTGCTCTCTCAACAATAAACTCCCACTGTACCCCTTGGTGTGAAAAGTAGGATTGGAATCCTTCCTCTTTTAGCAAGGACCAAATTCTTGGAGTTCCTTTGCAGCCTTTTTGAAGGTTTTGCATTATCCGATATGATTTTATTTGGGAAACCCCTTCTGTTCACAAACCTTTTAAAGGCCAAAAGAAATACATCACTACTTAAGTTGCTTACCAACTCCAAATGGATTGCTCTGGTGGTAGCACAGGTGAAAAGACATATATAACCTTTGTTAGACTCCCCTCGCTCATACACATAGACTGGCCCTGCAAAGTCTACTCCCACTACATCAAATGGGGCAGTATAGACACACCGTTCTCTTGGAAGTGGAGCCACCTTTTCATAATAAGGCTTTGCACTCCAACGCTTGCAAACCACACATTTATGCAAGACCTTTTTTACTACTTGTCTAATTTTGGGAATCCAAAATTGTTGTCTAATCTCTATTATCACTTCTCTAACTCCAGCATGTAACAGCTTATGATGAGTATCCAGGATCAAAAGGCCACAAAGTGCCCCCCAGAAGGTAGCAAAATTGGATGTCTTTTCTCCTCTGGAAGCCCAGAAAACTGTAGTCTACCTCCTACTCTCAATAAATCCTGATCCAAAAACACATCCAAACCCTTGAGCGCAGAATGTGTTGGTAGAACCTGTAATGGATGGCTGGTGAGCAATTCTCTCTCTTCACCAAATTTTTCCTTCTGCATATATACCACCCAGTATTTCCTGGCTTGCTGAATCTCATTACTGTTCAGAATTCCTTCCCTTCTTGTTTCTCCCTTAATGTTGTTGGTAAATCTATATACCCATGCTGTCACTCTTAACAATCTTTTCAGACTGCTAATGTCCTCAAGCCTCAATATGGGGTCCTGCTGCATAACTTGACAACTGTTCACAGCGCATTTTCTCACCTCACTCACCCATGCTTCTTCAGCCTGGCATTCTCCTACAATAGGCTGATTAGAAGGCCAGTTTTCACTTCCAAGTTTTAGCCACTCTGGCCCATTCCACCACAAACTTGACTGTGAAAGATCTTTCACTGAAATTCCTCGTGTTGGTAAATCAGCGGGGTTTTGGATGCCTGGACAATGCTTCCATTGCTTGGGATCTGTGTGCGCTTGAATTTCCTCCACCCTATTGGCAACAAATGGTTTCCATTTCCTTGCCTGACTTCTTAACCAGTGCCAAACTATAGTGGAGTCTGTCCAATAATAGCTTGGAATTTCATAGAGGGCCAAAGACTTTCGCACTGTAATTGCAAGCCGACTAGCAATAACGGCACCCATCAATTCCAACCTTGGAACAGAAAGCCTTTTCAAAGGTGCTACTCTACTCTTTGCAGCAACCAACCTGCAACTTACTTCCTCTTGCAATGCGCCTCTTATATAAATACAAGTTGCATAGGCTTCCTCACTTGCATCACAAAAGATTGCAGCTCCAAATTGTCTGGACTCTGGTTCAACTCTATCCGCAAAAAGGCTTGCTTCACATCTGCAGTCAATGCTACTCTACCAAACCTGAATCTCAGTAACAAGGAAAATAAATCTGCATTTAAATTTGGCCCAGCATCCAAACAGTCATTCAAGGACACACCACCTTTGTCCTTGGCTGAGCCATCAAAAACTACCCTCAGTTTGGTGGTAGTTTTGTCTCGCCGTACCACTGCATGGTGTGGCAGATAATGTGCCTCCTGGTCACCAGCTCACCTTGCACCCTTTCAGCATAGCCCTCCCTTACATAACTTAGGATGGCCTCATTGTATTCAATTAACAACAACTCATTTTTTCTTAGCCTGTACAATGAAGTCTCCAACCTCCGATTAGCTAGCTGAAGGTTTGAACCGGGTTTGCAAGAATCCTTCCATGGTAGGCCAACTTCATAGCAACCATCTCTAAACCCAATCCCTTTTTCAAATTGCTCTAAAACATCATTGTTCACTGTACTTGCCTGTTTGTCCTTTATGCCAATAGATTCAAGTTCCCAAAACGCTTTCAAATGCCTTTCCAACCATGGCTGTTCTCCTCAATCTTAACAAAAAGAGCCTTAATTTCCATTTCATTGCAATAGCTACCATGTAGCATCCAGCCTAGCTTACTTTCAATAGCTACCGGGCCTTGAGATGTACGGACAATATTACCAGTGATGAAGTCCCAATAATAGTCAGCTCCAATCAAAAGACTAATATCTTCTGTTCCTCAAACTTATTATTGCCCAAATTAATTCCTTTAACTTGCAATTCTTGGACACATGCCATATCTAAACAAGTAGTGACTGGAGCACAAAGTTCCTCAATCTCTACAGCTTGGACCTTGATAGTGGGACTTTGCGGTAACAACCCTTAACCAGAACTTCTACCTTCTTAAATTTGGTTCGGTTTTGAACGGAACCCCCAAACCCAGAAATTCTTAAATTTTCCCTCTTAAGTTCTTTAAACTTCAATTTTCTGGAAATTCTGGTCTTAATAAAACTACACTGGCTACCACTATCAAACAACACTCTTACAGTAGCTTCTCCTCATTCCCAATTAATAAGGCTGCAGTTGTTTGCAATAATCCCCCTTTACTTTTACTCCCTTGCATAGCAGTGGCATGTGCCACTGATGTCTCTACTTCTGGGGTAGGCCTACTAGAGTGTTTTCACACAATAATGGCTGATGCCTACCATGACATTTTTTGCACAAAATTTTAAACTTACAAAACCTTGCTCTATGACCTTTCAAAAAACATTTAAAACATGCTGTGGACTTAGTTACCCTGTCCTTTCTCTCCTCAAAGGGTAAGGCCTCAGCCACCTCACATTTATATGACTTGTGGTTGCCTTCGCAAAATATGCATTCCTTGATTCCCTTTAATTTATTCTCAGAGGAGGCATGTAGAGCTGACACTGTACCTGGGCTATTCCTTTTTGTGGAAACTTTGGTGCTGTGCCTGCCTTTGTCCCCTTGTTTACCATCCCACTGTGCAAACTCAACTCCCTCTCGTCTTGCTAATTCTGTGCCTAAAAGACTTAACATCTGCTGAAGGGGGATGTACACATGTTCTGCAGAGTGTCCCCTACTTAATTCAAGCAAAATTGAGCTAGGCAATTTAGACTCCAGTGTAGGAACCAACATTATACCATACTTTTCCATTCCTACACCACAAAGTTGTCCAGGGACCTAGTTCTAATTTCAAATTCATCATATAACTGCCGTAACTCCTTGACACTATTAGGATTATTAACAGGAGGTATAGCTAAAAGTGCACGGAGGTGGCTTTTAATTAAGATCTCTGGCTTACCAAACCGTTTCTTTAATATATCCCAAGCCACATTATAATTAGCCTCTGTTAATGCTAATCCTGCTATAGTCTTTGCTGCCTCCCCTTCCAAGAGGGACCGCAAATAATTAAACTTCTCCACGGCACTTAACACTTGACTAGAATGAACTGCTGATTGAAAACTGTCTGCCCATCCTTGCCATTCCTGAATACTCCCAGAAAATGTTTTGAGTACAAGCCTCGGTAATTGAACTACAGATCTGTTAACCTTAACTTCACAAACATCATTTGTTGAGTGTTGTGTTTCATTATCAGACCTGGTCTCTAACTGTACTGAGCTACTAAACTCTTTTGCTCGGAGGCCTACGTTAATTATATCATCAATAATCTCTTCAAAGTAAATTATGTTATTTTCTATTTCATCCTCTTCTATAAGAGCCTCAATTTTAACATTTACCTCACTTAGAGCAACCTTTTTAGTTTCTAATATGGAAAGCTGCGCAGTCACTAAGCGTAAATCCTCTTGCTCTATGGCAGAATCTATAGTGGCAATGACCTTTGTAATTAGACCTTTGTAGGCGCTTCTCCTTTTTATAAATTTGTTCAATTCAGATGCACTCATCTTCAATGCAAACAACAATTGGGCTCAATGCCAAATGAGCTGAATTGGCAGAAATACTTAACCAAACTGATCAAACGCAAATTTTACTTTCAAATAAACTGAATTGCTAGGTGGGGTACTAACCAACACCAGTATGGAATACCAATTTTCCACCCAAGTAACTGGCGCACTGGTCTGCAACCTTCGCCTACGAATAATAAACCAAATTAACCAAACTGGTAAATGTAGGCCAAAAACAACGACAGACAAGTGGCCAAGTTTCGCAATTGGGCAACCAAACTTTCTACCCTGGGACCTTAATTCAATAATAACCCAAAATTAACCAAACCGGTAAAATGTAGGCCAAAACAACGACAGACGACTGGCCAAGTTTCGCAATTGGGCGACCAAACTTTTACCCTGGGACCTTAATTCAATAATAACCCAAAATTAACCAAACCGGTAAAATGTAGGCCAAAACAACGACAGACGACTGGCCAAGTTTCGCAATTGGGCGACCAAACTTTTACCCTGGGACCTTAATTCAATAATAACCCAAAATTAACCAAACCGGTAAAATGTAGGCCAAAACAACGACAGACGACTGGCCAAGTTTCGCAATTGGGCTACCAAACTTTTACCCTGGGACCTTAATTCAATAATAACCCAAAATTAACCAAACCGGTAAAATGTAGGCCAAAACAACGACAGACGACTGGCCAAGTTTCGCAATTGGGCACCAAACTTTTACCCTGGGACCTTAATTCAATAATAACCCAAAATTAACCAAACCGGTAAAATGTAGGCCAAAACAACGACAGACGACTGGCCAAGTTTCGCAATTGGGCACCAAACTTTTACCCTGGGACCTTAATTCAATAATAACCCAAAATTAACCAAACCGGTAAAATGTAGGCCAAAACAACGACAGACGACTGGCCAAGTTTCGCAATTGGGCGACCAAACTTTTACCCTGGGACCTTAATTCAATAATACTCAACCCGTCTAGGCCTAACTTGGGCTACAATTTGCACAATCAGAACTTTGCCGAAAAATAGTCACTGACTCAGTCTTGGGGTAGAATCCGGTTCTGAAGGACCATGTTATTTTATTTATTTGTCGGGTTCAAAATCCCAGCTGAGCCGTGAACGGCCAAATTCTAAAGGGCCAGTTCTATCTGAAGCCCAAGTTAAGCTAAATTAAAACTTACGGATTTGAGATCCTATTAGGTCCTACCTCAGGGTAACCTCAGGGTTGCTGACTCGATGCGGGCCTACCTTAGACCTTAGTTACATGAATTTAATGTAAACAAAAAGGGTACTATTTATGGTCTTCTTTCTCAACCTTGCAACAACAACGCAACCTGGACTATTGCACGGTGCAACAATCTTGTATCTAAACAACCAAACTGAATTGCAAGAGAGCTCTCTACAAGACCACACCCTGTACGTACGACATCCCACAAACGAGTAGAAAGAACGCGCAGCGCCCCAAAATGATGCCAACAGTGTGACCAAACAATGCCACAAGAGCTCAAAAATGCTAGCTCTAAATTAAGTTAATTTTTCACTAACCTTACAATTATGAGATGGATATATATACACCTTAACTTAATATATACAAGCAATGCTGCATCAATCAGCTTAGTCATCATATCGCCTTGGGACAACAATGGTTCTTCCTCTTCTAGATTTTCTAACACCAAGTAACTGGCGCACCGAAGTCTGCAACTTTCGCCTACGATTAATAAACCTGTGATAGCGTGGGGTAGACACCCCAGTTAGGTTACTTAGGTTCTAGCAAAACCATCAAAAGCACTTACCGGTGCGTTGAATTAGATATTCCTTTGGAAGCCTACCATTAGATTTCTGTGTCCCACAAACGGCCTACCTAACTCTCTCTTACATTACCAACTTAGAAGCTATAGACATTACCCCTAACTATACTTAAGTACGGACAACTTTCTACCACATTTGTCACCTTAGAAACACCACCTAATTAAACTCAGCACCAATGATTAGGTCAGATAGGAAAAAACATCTCTAGGCTAGCCCAAAACAATACGAACAGCCGCGTTGGTTCGTTTATGACTTGCTCTTGCCATTCAGCTTAGATTTAGTGATATTTCCCCTTTAGTGACTTTTAGACTATATACATATATATATATACATACACGTCACCTCACTCCTCCCCTACAAGTTTAGTCTGTCAGGGGGATGAGGGACCCTAGACGACCTGCGGAGCGGGGTTGATGTAGTAGGATTAGGTGCAACCTGTATAGGCAGGCGAGTTGAACCATTTTCCGGAGGATCAGTTCTCTCTTCCGGAAGACTCTGGTCCTTCTGCAATTCACGTTCCCATATCTGGTCCTGATGGCGTTTAATAGAACGACCATCTTCTAGTTGGCACTTGAAGGAAACAGGGCCCTTCTCTCCTGGACAGTTGCAGGAACCCATTTTGGTCCAGCCCCATAGTTGCGAATCATAACTGGATCATTAGGTTGCGCCTCTATAACTCTCCCTCTTTTAGTGTCATGGTACAGCTTCTGTTTTTCCTGATGGCGTAAAACTCGTTGTTGTAACGTTTCGTTTGGACGTAACAAATCGAAAACTGAACGAATTCCCCGGCCAATCATAAGTTTAGAGGGAGACACCCCCGTCGTGGTGTGAGATGTTATTCGATATTTAAACAAAAATTTATCCAACACTACTTGTATTTCCTCCCCACGAGAATGACGCAAGGCCGACTTGAAAGTACGGACCATGTTTTCCGCGAGACCGTTAGTAGATGGGTGGAAAACACTAGACCGGACATGTCTAATGCCATTTAGGTGGAAGAAGGAATGAAATTCCTCACTGGTAAAACAAGTACCATTGTCGAAAACCAGGACTACGGGTAAACCCCATCGAGTGAAAACCGAACGGAGTAAGCGAATAGTAACACCCGAAGTCGTGGAAGTGGTTGGAAAAATTTCCACCCACTTAGAGTAGGCGTCCACAATGACTAGGAAATAAGTATTATTTATAGGACCTGCATAGTCAACATGGATCCTATGCCACGGTATAGTAGGCCATTCCCAAGGATGAAGTGGACTTTTCCTTGGGAGATCTCTGTTCTCTAGGCAGCTTTGACAGGAACGAACCAATGATTCGAGTTCTCCATCTAAACCAGGCCACCAGAAATAAGCTCTCGCCAGCTCTTTCATTTTTGTTGCGCCCATGTGTTCAGCGTGAAGTTCCTTCACTAAATTCGACCTGCCTTCATTTGGAATAATCACTCTGTGGCCCCATAAGAGACAGCCATTTTGAATGGAGAGGCCAGACTGACGTTGATAAAAAGGCTGTAATTCACTCTCAACCTTAGTAGGCCAACCAACCAGTGGTGTAGTGCTGTGGGAACGCGTGGGAACGGCGTTCCCTTACTTTTTTTGGTAGACGGACGACGTTCCCTCACTATTTCAAATAAATCCGAACTTACAAATCTCTAACGTCATGAAATTTTAATTCCCACCCCTAGAAGAAATATGAGAAAGAATCATTAACTGCTTCATTTCTTTTAGCTTCGACTGAGGCAATGCTAGCCTATAAAGATCTGATGAAACAGTCACCACGGCGTACCAGTTGTTAACGTTGTTTTAGTTAATCATTCCAGTTGTTAGCTATTTTTATTGATCGTACTTGATGTCATATATCTAATGACACTGGAAATACTGCATCTTCAACCTTGGAATATATTCTAATATCCAGTGCATATGACCTCAAAATATCCCTAAAATTGGTCAGATTTCAAAAGATTTCCCGGGGGGCTTACAGTGCCCCCGGACCCCCAGCTGTATGGGCTCACCGCGCTCGCCATTGTCCCCCCCGCATCTGAGTAACACTTTCAAAATGCGTTCCCTCACTTCTTTATTTAGCACTACACCACTGCAACCAACTGAGCAGAAATGGATGACCCTAGACAGAATAGGGTCTGATTTTGTCCACTGCTCTATTTGTACCGCAGATACTGGAGTGGATTCCAAAAACTCCACCAAGTGAACCCATTCTGTAGGTATAGGTACACAATCATTTGGATTTTCTAAGGGCAACCTACTTAGCGCATCAGCCGTACCTAGAAGTTTACCTGACCGATGTACTAAGTCAAATTTATAGGCTTGTAGAATCAGTGCCCATCGTTGAATCCTACCTGAGGCCATAACTGGAATATTTTTATGAGGTGAAAATAAACCTAAAAGAGGCTTATGGTCAGTAATTAATTTAAATTCATGACCCCATAGATAGAAATGAAATTTTTTTACTGCAAATACTAAGGCTAATGCTTCACGTTCCACTTGTGCATATCGTCTTTCAGTCTCAGTTAGTGTTCTAGAAGCAAAACAGATAGGCCTATCTACACCATCAATGTGGTGAGATAAAACTGCCCCAATTCCATAAGAACTGCTGTCTGCTGAAACTACGAGAGGAAGTTTAGGATCATAATGCACTAGGAGCGTGGACTTTAGTAGTACGTCCTTGGAAGCCTCAAATGCTTCCTTTTGAGTTTTTTCCCATCTCCACTGTTCCCCAGATCGTAATAGCTTATTTAGGGGTTCAAGGAAAGTCGATGCATTAGGTAAAAATTTCCTATAAAAGTTTAGGAGACCTAAATAAGCTTGTAACTGTGTGATGTTTTGTGGAGGTGGTGCATTTTTTATTGCTTCTGGTTTATCCATCGTTGGATGAATGCCTGAGGCATCTATGCGGAACCCTAAATATGAAACCTCGTTAGTGACCCATGAACACTTTTCTCTCTTTAGCTTAAGTCCGGCGTCCCGGAGTCTTTTTAGAACCGTGGTTAATCTAGTTAGGTGTTCTCTTTTAGACGAACCTGAAATGAGGACATCATCTAGAAAGCAAAGTACCCCTGGAATGTGACTTAGAACTTGGTCCATTGTTCTCTGAAAAATACTCGGAGCCGATGCTATTCCATAGCATAGCCTATTGTCAGAGCTGGGCAGTATTTAAATACATTTGTATTTAAATACGTATTTAAATACATTTGTGTATTTAGAACTGTATTTATAAATACATTGTTTTTCATGTATTTAAATATAGTATTTAAATACTTTAATGAGTATTTAAATACAATGTATTTAAATACTCAAAATATAAAAATGTAAATACTTTTACTGGTTTAATACACGTTCTGCACTAGTACAGTACGACACGTCGACGACAGTGTAGTACAGCATGGTTCATGTTTCAACGTGTCAGTTCAATCAGTTGTGTGCCACTCTTAGTCGAAAGCGGTTGATTTCTTTATCGTGTGCGTGTCATGGCTTCAACAAGCAAATCCGGTGAATCAAACAGTGATATATCTGCAGATAACAATTTAGTGCACCCTCTGTTTGATGGAAAATACTTTAAAATTAAATCTAAAGACGGTAATAAGGTAAAGTGCACCTGCTTGCTGTGTAAACACGAAGTCTCTGCTGCAAGCAATGCTACAACGAATCTGTACACTCATCTGAAGTATGTATGTATGTATTTAAAATGTATTTACAAATGTATTTAAATACAATTGATGTATTTTGTATTTAGTATCTAAATACATTCGTAAAATGTATTTAGTATTTAGTATTTAAATACATTTCTCCCATGTATTTAGTATTTAGTATTTAAATACATTCAATGTATTTATTGCCCAGCTCTGCCTATTGTACTTATATAGGCGTCGGTGCGTATTTATGATAGTTAATTCTTTAGAGTTTTCGTGTAAACTTAGTTGAGCATAGGCTTGGGACATATCAAGTTTTGTGAAATATTTACCCCCAGCAAGAGAGCTAAATAATTCATCAGGCTTGGGTATAGGACAGCAATCTAGAAGGACGGCTCTATTTGCTGTTAAACGGTAATCCCCACATAACCGCACGGACTTGTCCGGTTTTAGTACAGGAACTACTGGGGCAGCCCACTTAGCGTGTGTGACTGGTTCAATAATTTTATCTTTTAGCAGCCTGTCAATTTCTAAATCTACCTTCTCCCGCAGTGCATGCGCAATTGAACGAGCCTTACAAAATTTCGGAGTTACATTAGGATCTACTTCTATGCAGACCTGATGGCCTTTTAGGTTGCCTACTTCAGGCCCAAAAACAGAAGAAAACTCCCTTAACAATGAGTCTATGTCAGATGGATATGAGAGTGTATGCACATCTGCCTGACCCTTTGGCAAGATTTTGTCAATCGGTATTTTCAAAGCGTCAATCCAATCACGGCCTAGTAGAGTAGGCCCTTGCTCATCCACCACTAAAAGGGTTAAGGGATGAAACAAAGTTTTCTGGTTGAGTGTAACTGTGACGTATGCTTCTCCAGAAATAGGTATTTGTATGTCCCCATACTTCTTCAAAATCGTTTTAGATGCATGTAGTTTAGGTGTGTTTTTGAAAATCTTATCAAAAACTGCCTTGGACATGACCGTCCGGGCAGCACCCGTATCCAATTCTAGAGGAACTGTAATTCCATTTAGGCCTACCTCTACAATATATGGGCCTGTATTTTTCCCACTTTGCTGCTCATAAAATAGGTACTCCACTCCAATGTTCGAAGTATTTCCCTTTTGAGGATTTACACTAGAAATGTTAAAATTAGAATTTTCACCCTTCGTTTTCTTTGAAAAACACACTTTAGCTATGTGGCCTATTTTACTACAGTTTCGGCAAACTGCTTCTTTAAAAGGGCAATCCTTCTCCCAATGGTGTTTTCCACACCCTGTACATGGCTTGGAAGGCTTAGTAGAATTAGTAGGCTTAGTCGTATTCGCCTCATACCTTTTATTTGCCTGTCTAGTAGGCTCATTAGGCCTGCCAGGCCTAGAAGATTTAAAGCTATTTACTTGTTGGGCTTTACTACTGGGATTTCCAAAGCTCTAACATCTTTAGCAGCTGCTTCTCTAGCCGTAGCTATTTCTACAGCCTGACTAAAAGTTAGGTCCTGTATGGCTAATAGGGCTCTCTGGGTAGACTCCTCTTTGAGACCCATTACAAACCTATCTCTTAGCATTTCATCTAATTTGTCCCCAAATTTACACGTACGGCTATGGCTTTTTATTCCTGCAACAAACTCTGCAATGCTTTCATTTCCCGTCTGATGCCTTGAATAAAATTTGAAACGTTCATAGATGTTATTTTATTTATTTGTCGGGTTCAAAATCCCAGCTGAGCCGTGAACGGCCAAATTCTAAAGGGCCAGTTCTACCTAAAGCCCAAGTTAAGCTAAATTAAAACTTACGGATTTGAGATCCTATTAGGTCCTACCTCAGGGTAACCTCAGGGTTGCTGACTCGATGCGGGCCTACTTTAGACCTTTGTTACATGAATTTTAATGTAAACAAAAAGGGTACTATTTATGGTCTTCTTTCTCAACCTTGCAACAACAACGCAACCTGGACTATTGCACGGTGCAACAATCTTGTATCTAAACAACCAAACTGAATTGCAAGAGAGCTCTCTACAAGACCACACCCTGTACGTACGACATCCCACAAACGAGTAGAAAAGACGCGCAGCGCCCCAAAATGATGCCACCAGCGTCCCAAACACTGATGCCACAAGAGCCCAAAAATGCTAGCTCTTATTAAGTGAATTTTTCACTAACCTTACAATTATGAGATGGATATATACAGTGGCGGTTCCTCATATGGGCAATATGGGCAGCCGCACAGGGCGGCATTTGTGGAGGGGCGGCATGAGCGCCTGCAAAAAAAATAAAAATAAAAATAAGAATAAATAAATAAAGAAATAAATAAAAATAAAAAATAAAATAAAATAAATAATAAAAGATCAATAAATATATTTTTATTAATAAAAAACCATCTATTGCATTTTCCATAAACCTTCCGATAAAAGACCTAAACAATGCAAAATGCTTCCAGATTAATATTATTGGGAATAAAGGCCCATACTTTAACATATGTAATGTTATTTTTCTGGGTTTGGTTAAATAGTGAAATGTATATTATTTATTACAGAACGAATCTTCACACTAAGCCACTAAGGTCTGTTAAATAACCGCAAATGGATAAGAAGAGGTCAAAGCTATCAGGTGCTCAGTTTAGAAAAAAGAGGAAAGAAGAAGAGGAAAAACGAGCAAAAGATAAAGGTATAGAGCTATGTCATCTACTCTTCACTGCTATATTGCACTGCTATTTTGTGATATAGCTTTCTGAGTCATTTGAAGTGTACTATTATGTATATAATTAGCCATTAACCAAGGAGGTTGTATTATTCATTTGTTTCCTATTCTAAAAGTTTAATAAATTGTGCTTAATAACATGTTAAATTAATTGTACTAGCCTATTCATGCATTGGTCTGTTATGTTCTATTTTACTATTTGCAGGGGCACTTTTGAAATATTTTGGAACACCCTCTGCCACTAGCCAGGATGAGAAGCCGTCTACTTCTGCCATTATTGAGGCTGAGGAGCCATCTACCTCCTCAGCCTCACATATGTCTCCACAAATGCAGTCTGATCCTGAGGATGAAGACCCATTTGCTTCTACTTCTCCCCGGCAGGACTCTTCAGGTGAGTTTGTGTGCACATATGTCTGTGAGTGTGTGCGTGTGTGTGTATGTGTATGTGTGTGCATCCCTGCAAAGCATTTTGCAAACAGTTATAAATTATAATGTTATTATCACTGGGTCTGGGTTACTGGGTATGTGTGGTGTTTCACCACCATAATTCCATAACACCACCACCATAACAAAGTGCTGTGAATAATGTGTTATCTAACTTAGGTGTGTATACTAATGAGTAATGCTCTTGTTCTTTCTATTAGAAATGCCTGGAGCAGAATCGCCTCCTGAGGATGAGTCTCTGTCCACCGACCCTGCTAACTGGCCTTCAGTTCTGACTGAGAGAATTCGGACACAACTGGTTTCCAGGGGACCAAGTCAAGTACCATCTGACTTTGTATTCCCTAGAAACGACAGTGACGGAAGAAGTTTCCACCATCAATACTTCAGGAAGTCATTGGTTAGTGGGGAAAATATAACCAGAAGTTGGTTGGTCTATTCCTTAAAAAACAACAGCCTTTTCTGTTTCTGTTGTACATTATTTTCCAAGAGGAAAATAAATTTAACAAGTTTGGGACTCTCGGACTGGAAGCATGCAAGCTCATTGCTCACATCACATGACAACAGTTCAGAACACCTAAATTCTATGAAAATTTGGAAAGAACTGGCAGTGAGGATGAGAAAGGGGGAGACCATTGACAAGCAGGAGATGGCACTTCTGGAGGCTGAGAAGTTGAGATGGAGAGCGGTGCTGACACGTCTCACTGCTATTGTGCATTCTCTGGCAGTTAGGAATTTGGCACTAAGGGGACATACAGAAAAATTGTTCTCACCATCAAATGGCAATTTTCTGAAAGAAGTTGAACTGATGGTACAATTTGATCCTATAATGCAAGAGCACATTAACCGTGTCCAAAAAGGGACCTCCAGTCACACCAGCTACCTCGGCCACCACATAAAAAACGAACTCATTGATTTGTCGAGCAGCAAGACCATTTCAGCAATGGTGAGCGACATCAAACAATCAAAGTTTTTTTCAATAATTCTAGATTGCACTCCAGATATCAGCCACACTGAACAGTTGTCAGTTGTGATTCGGGTTGTGTCACTGGAGGGGAAGCCCCATATAAAGGAACATTTCATGGGGTTTTTGGAGGCAGAGGAGTCCACTGGTCAACATTTGGCATCTCTGATTCTGAAGAGACTGGAGGAGCTAAAAGTTCCTTTCATGGACTGTAGAGGGCAATCATACGACAACGGGGCCAACATGAGGGGAAAAAACAAGGGTGTTCAATCCAGGCTCCTAGAAATTAATCCCAGAGCTCTGTTTGTTCCATGTGGGGCTCATTCTCTGAATTTGCTTGTGGCCGATGCTGCTAAGGGATCTATTGATGCCACAAGTTACTTTGGCATCTTGCAGAAGCTTTACAACTTGTTTTCAGCCTCCACACAACGATGGGCCATTTTGAAAAAACATGTGAACATCACATTGAAGATGTGGTCTGATACAAGGTGGGAAAGCAAGATCAAGAGTGTGGAGCCATGGGCGCCCGCAGGATTTTTTCCAAGGGGGGGCAAAATTTAATGTATTAATAGGTAGGGAAAAAAACTGATCAAAAACAATGGCTGCCACGCACTGCATGCAGCCAGGTGCTTGAGTTGGCGCTGCCAACTTGGCGGGATAATTTTAAGGGGGGACTTCTGAACAAATAAAAAGGTAGCAACCTTTTATCATGCACACAAATAAAAATTTTCACCCTTTAGGAGGCAGTTGGATACTTTTCAGCAAGTTTAGGATATAAATATTTTCTTAGAAAATATTTAATATATTTTCTTGGCATTTCCAGGGGGGGGGCAAGCGCCCCCCCTTGCCCCTACCTGCGGGCGCCCATGTGTGGAGCCCCTGAGATATCAGGCAGCTGCAGTGAGAGATGCACTGATCGAGGTGAGGGACCACACCAAAGACTCTGTAATAAAGGTCGAGGCTCAATCTCTGTCAGAGGAGGTTGGGTCATACCGCTTCGCCATTTGTTCAGTGGTGTGGCATGACCTGTTGTGCCAAATTCAGCATGTGAGCAAGCAGATGCAGTCTCCTAGCATGCACGTTGATGTTGCAGTAAATCTCCTAAAAAATACAGAGAGAGGTCTCCGCAATTAAAGGGCAACAGGTTTTGTGGCTGCACAAATGGCAGCCACAGATATCTGTGAACAAATGAATGTGGAGGCTGTGTTAAAACAAAAACGGCTGAGGTCCACAAAGCGGCACTTCTCCTATGAAGCATCTGATGAGCCCTTGATTGATGCTTTGAAGAAGCTGGAGGTGACATTTTTCAATGCAGTGGTTGATGCTGCAACATCAGCCATTCAGGAAAGATTTTCCACGTTGGAAATTGTGGGAGAGAAGTTTGGAGTGCTGACACATTTCCAAAATCTCACATTTGAGGAGCTGACAGAACAATGTGTGAACCTTAGTACTACACTACACTTTAAGGGACAATCTGACTTGGATGGCAGAGAGCTTGCACAGGAGCTGAAGAACTTGCCTGACTTGCCATCAAAGACCATATCCTTGCTTGAACTGCTGACATTTATCCATGAAAGGGAGCTCTCTGAAATATATCCAAATTTGTGGACTGCTCTCAGAATTGGTCTTACTCTTCCAGTCACTGTTGCTGAAGCAGAGAGGAGCTTCTCAAAGCTGAAGCTCATCAAATCCTACCTGAGGTCAACTATGTCACAGGAACGCCTTACCGGTCTGGCCATCATCAGTATAAATCATACAATTGCTGAGCAGATTTCATATGATGATTTAATTCGACTTTGCATCAAGGAAGGTAAGAAGAGTCAGGCTTTAGATGGCAGTTGTGCTGTGGTGCAATTTATTTTGTTTCTTGTTCAAAGTGTAGCATAATAATTACCCTCTCTTAAGTGTCTTATTCTATTTATGTGATAGAGCATTTGTACAATTTAGAAATTTGATTCTCTAGTTTATTTATGGCAGTTGTGCAATTTAATTTGTATTTTTCCTGTTCATAGTATCATAATTACATTCTCTTAAGTGAGTTATTCTATTTACGTGATGAAAGATTTGTAAAATTCAGAAATTTGAGTCTTTGTTTTGGTTCTGAAGTTCCAACAATTAGTCCAATAAAAAGTTATTTTGTGAAAGAGTTATGTCTGTCCTTTATTTTGGGGGGATTCGAATGTGTGTGTGTTGGCGAACATGGGGGGGGGCGCTGAAGGTGAGGTTCGCCCAGGGCGTCATGTAAGCTAGGACCGCCACTGGATATATATACACCTTAACTTAATATATACAAGCAATGCTGCATCAATCAGCTTAGTCATCATATCGCCTTGGGACAACAATGGTTCTTCCTCTTCTAGATTTTCTAACACTCCCCACCGAAGAGGCATTGTTGTCGTTACCTTCCGCAAGGTTAGCCAAGCCTTCTCCATGAGGCTGTAACTCAAATGTATGGAAAACTGATGAGTGGGTAGTTGGGAGGTAACGAAAATGGTTCACTGAGTAGGTAGGTAGTTAATCTAACAATTATTAAATTCCTTTTATGTCAATAACTGGGTGGATGAAACCAATTGGTTGCTCACCAGAGTTATTCTCCACACTAGTATTTATATACTGTGCAACAAGAGCGTGCTCGGTAATAGATATACATTACCGATCAACCAACCGAGGAAAAAAAACCAAGACGACGCTGGTGGAAAAAGCCCCGAGAAAAAGGAGAACAAAGGAGAACGAAAACGAGGAACGGGGCGAGAAGACGGAACGGGAGAAGGGACAAGAACAGACAACGAAAAAGATCCCCACCAGCAAGTACGCTCTCAACAAAAACAGAAGGGGAAAAGAGACTCTCTAATAACTAGCAGTAAGTGACTAATTGTGTTTTTAACCCAGTTTTACGTAGATTCATTAAATTAAGCTGGGTCAGACAACTTAGGCCTACATTGTGGCCTAAGACCCAACATCAACTCATAGCTTAACAAAGGTAAAGGTAGATTGCCCTAACCTAGTTTGGTGAGGAATCCTACTGTGGACCTCAATTTATCTGCCCGCTCTGGACCATTTCCGGAATCTCTAGGCTGACCCCTCTAGGCTAGACTTGATCTACTCTATAGTTAGACTGGAGAAATAAGGGGTGGGTTAATTGTGGACCAATTCATACAGAGCATTTTTCACATTGGTGGTCCGTGTGTGGGGAATTTACAAACCTTAACCTTACTTAACAAAAATTGCAGAATTAGGCTAAATGGTCTAGCCTAAGCCTAACCTAATCAAGCCTAATTAGGTCTACAACCTAGGGCCTAACTAGGAAACATTTACATTTAAGGAGTCTTATTCTCTTATAAGCTTAGACCTGAGTGACACATAAGTACTTGGGGGGGATTAAACCAAATTTAAACTTGACTGTTTTGTCTGTGCTCTCTCTTCTCTGGTAATTTCTTCTTGTCCTCTATTTCATTACGATCCCCAGTTAAACAATTTTGACTTAAACATGGAGAGTGCGGAATTGAAAAAGTTAAAAAAGAAAATGGGGGCAAAGTTGGGTGCTGTTACAAAGGCCAAGAACACTTTTAACAATATTACACAACCAGGTAAGGAAGATTTAGAGTGTGTAATTCTTAAATTGGAAACTAAAAAGAAGGAAATAATAGCCATTGATGAGAGTATTTCAGAGTTAGTTGAATCCGAAATGGCTGAAGAACAATTGATAGACCTTTACGCTGATAATGATGTTCAGGTAATCTCAATTGAACAGCAAATAAGGAGACTACGGTCTCGTTTGACTGACTTAACACCAAATAAACCTAATTCTGATTTTAATCAAAGTAGAGCTAACCTTCAACAAAATTTAAGTGGCATGCTAAATCCTGAGTCACAAGAATTGAGGGCTCAGTTACCCATTTTGCTAGTACCAACATTTGAAGGGGACACGGTACAATTCCCATCTTTCATTGACAAATTTGAGAGTTTAATAGGTAATAAACCTTATATTTCAACTGTTGATAAGTTTAGCTACTTAACTAGTTTCCTTAAAGGCCCAGCCTATAACCTGATAGCCTATTTACCAGCCGTAGGGAATTCATATGAAGTAGCTATTGATCTCTTAAAACGTAATTACATTAATAAAGATGAGATTGTATATGAATTATCTCAACAAATTTTTGATTTTGCACCCATAAAAGATAACCATAGTGATATGGAAAATTTTTATACAAAATTAGAAGCTATTATAGGACAACTGGTTAGCAATGAGATAGATATTAAAGCTTCATCTTGGATTATACAAGGCATAGTTCTTAGGTGCCTTCCTTTGAGGGTTAAAGTTATTTTAGTTCTAAAGACGGGAGAAAATTATCCTAATCTTGAAGATATCAGAAAACACTTTCCCAATATCCTAACTAATTACAAATTGAGAAATATTCCAACACAAAATAAGACCCAGACTATGGATAAACCAAAGACTGTTCCCAGAGACCAACTAGCTACAGCCAAACAGACAAAACTTGATACTGTAGAATCAAATGTGACCAACTGTAATACACGAACACCTACATTACAGAACTTTAATGTAACTGCTGCCTCAACTTACACACCACATTGCAAATTTTGTGCAAGTGATGAACATAGTAGTACTGGGTGTGACAAATATTCAGACTTTAACTCAAGAGCTAAAAGATGTGAACAGTTGAACCTATGTAAAAAGTGTACTGGCCAGGGACATTATAAGAAAGACTGTAAATCTAGGTTAAGATTCAATTGTAAGTTTTGTAAAAGTTTACGACATGTCTCATCAATGTGTGATTCACCAAAGTGTCCAAACAATAGTACTCAAACTCAAAAGATACCTCCACCAAACAAAGGTAATCAAGAAAATGCCACTTTCATGGGACATTCTGTTTGTTCAAACAACGTAACAAGAAACACTGAGATTCTTTTACCAACTATTACTTTGGACTTAGTGAATAGTGAGGGTAGCACCACTCCAGTGAGATGTCTTATAGACTGTTGTTCTCAACAAACATTTGTTTCACAAAATGTAGTTAATAAATTGGGTTTGACACCAAACCCGAATGAACAAAACCTCAATATTGCATCCTTTGTTAAGGATAACTCGGAAAAAAATAGCTATAAGACAATTGACCTGGAACTACATTTAGAAAATAAATTAGAGAAAATTGAAGCAGTTATTATTTCTAAAGTAGGACAAAACAAACTGGTTATACCCAAACTAGAACAAACCATAAATCATTTGGGAAAACACTACAAAATAGCTGATAGACATATCACTAACAACACAGTAGCTAACATTGAAATGTTAATGGGGGCAGATTATATTAATCTTATTCATAAGGGCATAGTAGAGATAGGTAATGGTATAGCTATTCAGACTCCATCAGGGATAGCCCCTTTGGGTGACCTATCCAAATACAACCTAGACCTAAACCAAAATAGTTCATGACCAACAAATACTATGTGCCTCAACTCAGTCCTACATAACACCTGTAAGAATAGCAACACTTTGAATAATATTATCTCAACTGAGAACATTAATTCATCATTATCAAATGAAACTTTGGATGAGGCAATTCAAACTTTATGGTTGCTAGAATCTGTGGGTATACATGACACAAATCAAACTTCAGAAGATCAGTTAATGGTAGAAAGATTTGAAGACACCATTCAGTGCAAAGACAATAGTTGTTTTATTGAGTTACCTTGGAAAATAAATTGTCCAACTTTAAGAGATAATCTCAAAGTAGCTAAAGGACATTTATATAAAGTAATGAAAAAACTCAAACAAGATAATAATATTAAAAAGTACAGTGATGTCTTCAAAGAACAGCTACAGAAAGGCTTCATTGAAGAAGTAACAAATAACCCTTTTAAAAAAGATGGTTGTCATTATTTAACCCACAGGGGGGTTTATCGACAAGATGCCCCAACAACAAAACTCAGAGTAGTATATAACTGTAGCCTCAAAGACAGTGATAAACACAGTTTGAATGATTGCCTGATTGAGGGTCCTAATCTCATTTCTGACCTTGTGAAGACATTTCAAAGGCATTTTTGAGAATAAATCTTAAAAATGAATATGATAAGAACCAACTTAGGTTCTTATGGTTCAAGGATCCATTTGATTTGAATAAAGGGTTCATAACCTATAGATTTAATGTTGTGTTGTTTGGAGCCAATTGCTCACCTAGCCTATTAGCATTGACAATTGGACATCATTTGAACCAGTTTAATAACTCTTTAACATTGAACTTCCTTAAGGAACATTTTTACGTAGACAATCTAATAGGCTCAACAACAACAAAATCTGAATTATCTGAAGTCTATGAACACTCTCAAAACATTATGCAACAAGGTAACTTTGAACTTAGAGAGTGGATTTCAAATGATGAGGATTTAAACAAAAAGATTTTAAAGGATAATAATGGTCTTACTGAGCCATCAGACAGAGTTAAAACTTTAGGTATGAACTGGTATTTGGATGCAACTTCTAACAGTCATGATTCAATCTGTACTAAAGGTTTTAAACTTGATGAGGAAGCAAATACTAAAAGACAAATATTATCAGAGGCTTCCAAAATTTTTGATCCATGGGTCTATTCCTGCCTTCAACAATAAAATCAAAGATTCTCCTCCAAGAAATTTGGAGGACAAATGTTGGGTGGGATGATCCAATAACAAATGAAAATCAAAAATCTTGGAAGAAGTTAGCTGCTGATTTAACAAAAGTGCAGAACATTAAAATTCAAAGGTGCTGTGGGTTTAGGGATAAGCCCCAGAGACTTCATGTGTTTGCTGATGCAAGCACACAAGCTTATGGGTGCTGTGCGTATCTTGTAAGTCCTACAGAAAGTCATCTAATTTATGCAAAAGGGAAAGTTGCACCTCTCAAACCTACCCGAACAATACCTCAATTGGAACTATTGGCTGCTGCATTAGCCATTAAAACCATTTCATTGCTTAAGGATGCTTACCATGATGTGAACACAGACCTGGATCTAGGGGTGGGCTATGTGGGCTGCAGCCACGGGCCCCGCATTTAAGGGGGGCCTCCAAATTTGGAGAAGTTTTCCCCAATGTCTTAAATGCATACAGAATGTACTTGTCATTGATGGTGACCAATTGTACCGGCGGACGGAGTTTTTCTAAGTTAAAGCGACTGAAATGTTGCACACGTTCAACAATGAAGCAAAAGCGATTACAGTCACTGGCAATTCTCTGTGTTGAACATGCTCTGGCCAAAGAAGTCGATTTTCGAAATATTATTAATGAATTTGCACAAAAAAAGGCTCGTCGGTTCAATCGGTTGCCAGCTCATAATCAGTAGGTAGGTGTGTATAAAATTATTAATTCAGGAAAATATAATATGTAAAATAAAGTAAAATATTTGTAAAGTAATATGTTTGTTCTGAAAACTAAATAAATAAAGTAAAGTAATATGTTTGTTCTGAAAACTAAATAAATAAAGTAAAGTAATATGTTTGTTCTGAAAACTAAATAAATAAAGTAAAGTAATATGTTTGTTCTGAAAACTAAATAAATAAAGTAAAGTAATATGTTTGTTCTGAAAACCTTTAATTTTCCTCGTAAACAAAGCTTATAATCCTTATATAATAAAAATTGTAGCCAAGGGGGCCCCCCAAAAAAAAATTAGCCACGGGCCCCCATTCTTCTAGATCCGGGCCTGTGTGAACATAACTGATATCCACATCTGGCTTGACAGTCAGATTTGTCTTGCCTGGATACGGAATGATAGCATTAATAGTAAGAATATCTTTGTAAGAAATAGGCTAAAAGAAATAGCTGAAGCTAATGAAAGCCTACAAGTAAACTTTCACTATGTTCCAACTAAACAAAATCCAGCAGACTTTCTGACCAGAGGTTTATCTTACAAGTTGTTGAAGTCAAACAAAACTTGGTTTATGGGACCTAAGTGGCTCTGTAATACAGACCAATGGCCTGTGGAACAAGTTAACTTGACATTAAATTTAATCTTTTCAAATGAAAAGGTTGAACCAATCACTAATTATGAGCAGTATTCTGACTTCAGTAAACTTGTCAGGGTCACAGCCTACTGTTTGAGGTTTGCTCACAACTGTTTAACTACAATTAACAAACAGCTAAATAAAAACAATCATAATTATACAGAAGTTGCAACCAAATACTGGATAGGCCATGCACTGTTATTTTATTTATTTGTCGGGTTCGAAATCCCAGCTGAGCCGTGAACGGCCAAATTCTAAAGGGTAAGTTCTACCATAAGCCCAAGTTAAGCTAAATTAAAACTTACGGATTTGAGATCCTATTAGGTCCTACCTCAGGGTAACCTCAGGGTTGCTGACTCGATGCGGGCCTACCTTAGACCTTAAATTACATGAACTTAAAAGGTAAACAAAAGGGTACTATTTGTGGTCTTCTTTCTGAACCTTGCAACAACAACGCAACCTGGACTATTGCACGATGCAACAATCATGTATCTAAACAACCAAACTGAATTGCAAGAGAGCTCTCTATCAAACCACACCTTTACGTACGACCTTCCACAAACGAGTAGAAAAGACGCGCAGCGTCTCAAAATGATGCCAACAGTGTGACCAAACAATGATGCCACAAGAGCTCAAAAATGCTAGCTCTAAATTAATTTAATTTTTCACTAACCTTACAATTATGAGATGGATATATATACACACACCTTAACTTAATATATATACAAGCAATGCTGCATCAATCAGCTTAGTCATCGTATCGCCTTGGGACAACAATGGTTCTTCCTCTTCTAGATTTTCTAACACTCCCCACCGAAGAGGCATTGTTGTCATTACCTTCTGCAAGGTTAGCCAAGCCTTCTTCATGAGGCTGTAACTCAAATGTTTCATCTTGACTATCTGTGTTTTTGCTGATTAAAGCATAGAGTTTTTGTATAGGTCTCTTTAACTTTCCTCCTGAAGTCTTTACCAGTGCAGACCTAACTAAATTGTCTTTGCCAACAAACAACTCTTCAATTATGCCAAGCTTCCAGCATTGCCTTGGTCTTTCATCCCCAATCATTACCACTTCTCCCACCTTGATACAATTTGCATTGGAGCCTTTACATTGCTGATGGGTAATAATTGAGTTCTGGCAAGTATTCCATCTGCCACCTCTTCCATAACTGATCTTGTAGCTCTTCAAGGTACCTGAACCGTCTGGTTAACTCTCCTTGAGGCTCTGGATGGGCTGCAAGTCTTCTGGCACACTGGGGTTTGATGTTAATCGTTTACCACAAAGAAAATGATTTGGTGTAATGGCTCTGCATCCTGCCTACTGTTGTAAACAAAAGTGATAGGCCTACTGTTCACCATTGCTCTACTTCACATAAAACAGTAGAGAATTCTTCTTTGCTCAAATGAGCATTAGCTAAAAGTTTCTTAATGGACACTTACACTTCTCACTAGCCTTTCCCAAAATCCTCCCCACCATGGTGCTCTCTCAACAATAAACTCCCACTGTACCCCTTGGTGTGAAAAGTAGGATTGGAATCCTCTCTTTAGCAAGGACCAAATTTCTTGGAGTTCCTTTGCAGCCTTTTGAAGGTTTTTGCATTATCCGATATGATTTTATTTGGGAAACCCCTTCTGTTCACAAACCTTTTAAAGGCCAAAAGAAATACATCACTACTTAAGTGCTTACCAACTCCAAATGGATTGCCTGGTGGTAGCACAGGTGAAAAGACATATATAACCTTTGTTAGACTCCCCTCGCTCATACACATAGACTGGCCCTGCAAAGTCTACTCCCACTACATCAAATGGGGCAGTATAGACACACCGTTCTCTTGGAAGTGGAGCCACCTTTTCATAATAAGGCTTTGCACTCCAACGCTTGCAAACCACACATTTATGCAAGACCTTTTTCACTACTTGTCTAATTTGAGAATCCAAAATTTTGTCTAATCTCTATTATCACTTCTCTAACTCCAGCATGTAACAGCTTATGATGAGTATCCAGGATCAAAAGGTCCACAAAGTGCCCCCCAGAAGGTAGCAAAATTGGATGTCTTTTCTCCTCTGGAAGCCAGAAAACTGTAGTCTACCTCCTACTCTCAATAAATCTTGATCCAAAAACACATCCAAAACCTTGAGCGCAGAATGTGTTGGTAGAACCTGTAATGGATGGCTGGTGAGCAATTCTCTCTTCACCAAATTTTTCTTCTGCCATATATACCACCCAGTATTTCCTGGCTTGCTGAATCTCATTACTGTTCAGAATTCCTTCCCTTCTTGTTTCTCCCTTAATGTTGTTGGTAATCTATATACCCATGCTGTCCACTCTTAACAATCTTCAGACGCTAATGTCCTCAAGCCTCAATATGGGTCCTGTTGCATATTGACAACTGTTCACAGCGCATTTCTCACCTCACTCACCATGCTTCTTCAGCCTGGCATTCTCCTACAATAGGCTGATAGAAGGCCAGTTTTCACTTCCAAGTTTTAGCCCTCTGGCCCATTCCACCACAAACTTGACTGTGAAAGATCTTCACTGAAATTCCTCGTGTTGGTAAATCAGCGGGGTTTTGGATGCCTGGACAATGCTTCCATTGCTTGGGATCTGTGTGCGCTTGAATTTCCTCCACCCTATTGGCACAAATGGTTTCCATTTCCTGCCTGACTTCTTAACCAGTGCCAAACTATAGTGGAGTCTGTCCAATAATATCTTGGAATTTCATAGAGGGCCAAAGACTTTCGCACTGTAATTGCAAGCCGACTAGCAATAACGGCACCCATCAATTCCAACCTTGGAACAGAAAGCCTTTTCAAAGGTGCTACTCTACTCTTTGCAGCAACCAACCTGCAACTTACTTCCTCTTGCAATGCGCCTCTTATATAAATACAAGTTGCATAGGCTTCCTCACTTGCATCACAAAAGATGTGCAGCTCCAAATTGTCTGGACTATTGTTCAACTCTCCAAAGTACCATCTTGGGATTTCAATGTCTCCAAGATGTGCCAATTCTTTGAACCAATATTTCCACCTTACCACCATATGATCAGGTAACTCTTGGTCCCAACCAAGTCCAATTTCCCAGAGGCTCTGAAACCAAATTTTTGACTTTATCACAAATGGAGCCAGGAATCCAAGAGGATCAAAGACCTTCGAAGCCAAACTAAGAGCTGTCCGTTTTGTCCACCTTGTCTCATTCTCGGCCAGCTCTACTAAAGATTTCCCATTGAAGGTAAACAAATCATCATCTTGCTGCCAAACGATGCCTAGCACCTTTGCGTCTATTGCCCACAACTCCTTAATACCAGAATCCTCAATACTTGCTGCTGCGTCAGGTACTACAGAGGAATGACTCATAAACTCTTGTAATTGCGAATGATTGGTCTGCCATTTTCTGAGCTCCATGCCAGCCTCCCTCATTATAGCTCTAGCCTCCATGAATATCTGTTTAGCCATTTCTGTATTATCCACGGAACATAGCAAATCATCAACATAAAAATTTTTCCTTATGTGTTCAATAGTGTTAGGATAGACTTCAGAATATTTCTTAAAATGGTACTGCATAGTAGCTGCCAACAGAAATGGACTAGAGCTGAGGCCAAACAACACTGACTTCATTCTATATGCTTGAACCTTAGGTTCATTTTCCAACAAGTCTTTCGTATCCACCCACAGATACCTTACTGCATCTCTGTCCTCTGGTTTTAACTTTATCCGCAAAAAAAGCTTGCTTCACATCTGCAGTCAATGCTACTCTACCAAACCTGAATCTCAGTAACAAGAAAAATAAATCTGCATTTAAATTTGGCCCAGCATCCAAACAGTCATTCAAGGACACACCACCTTTGTCCTTGGCTGAGCCATCAAAACTACCCTCAGTTTGGTGGTAGTTTTGTCTCGCCGTACCACTGCATGGTGTGGCAGATAATGTGCCTCCTGGCTCACCAGCTCACCTTGCACCCTTTCAGCATAGCCCTCCCTTACATAACTTAGGATGGCCTCATCGTATTCAATTAACAACTCCTCATTTTTTCTTAGCCTGTACAATGAAGTCTCCAACCTCCGATTAGCTAGCTGAAGGTTTGAACCGGGTTTGCAAGAATCCTTCCATGGTAGGCCAACTTCATAGCAACCATCTCTAAACCCAATCCCTTTTTCAAAGTGCTCTAAAACATCATTGTTCACTGTACTTGCCTGGTTGTCCTTTATACCAATAGATTCAAGTTCCCAAAACGCTTTCAAATGCCCTTCCAGACCATGGCTGTTCTCCTCAATCTTAACAAAAAGAGCCTTAACTTCCATTTCATTGCAATAACTACCATGTAGCATCCAGCCTAGCTTACTTTCAATAGCTACTGGGCCTTGAGATGTACGGACAATATTACCAGTGATGAAGTCCCAATAATAGTCAGCTCCAATCAAAAGACTAATATCTTCTGTTCCCTCAAACTTATTATTGCCCAAATTAATTCCTTTAACTTGCAATTCTTGGACACATGCCATATCTAAACAAGTAGTGACTGGAGCACAAAGTTCCTCAATCTCTACAGCTTGGACCTTGATAGTGGGACTTTGCGGTAACAACCCTTTAACCAGAACTTCTACCTCCTTAAATTTGGTTCGGTTTTGAACAAAACCCCCAAACCCAGAAATTCTTAAATTTTCCCTCTTAAGTTCTTTAAACTTCAATTTTCTGGAAATTCTGGTCTTAATAAAACTACACTGGCTACCACTATCAAACAACACTCTTACAGTAGCTCTCCCTCATTCCCAATTAATAAGGCTGCAGTTGTTTGCAATAATCCCCCTTTACTTTTACTCCCTTGCATAGCAGTGGCATGTGCCACTGATGTCTCTACTTCTGGGGTAGGCCTACTAAGTGTGTTTTCACACAATAATGGCTGATGCCTACCATGACATTTTTTGCACAAATTTTAAACTTACAAAACCTTGCTCTATGACCTTTCAAAAAACATTTAAAACATGCTGTGGACTTAGTTACCCTGTCCTTTCTCTCCTCAAAGAGTAAGGCCTCAGCCACCTCACATTTATATGACTTGTGGTTGCCTTCGCAAAATATACATTCCTTGATTCCCTTTAATTTATTCTCAGAGGAGGCATGTAGAGCTGACACTGTACCTGGGCTATTCCTTTTTGTGGAAACTTTGGTGCTGTGCCTGCCTTTGTCCCCTTGTTTACCATCCCACTGTGCAAACTCAACTCCCTCTCGTCTTGCTAATTCTGTGCCTAAAAGACTTAACATCTGCTGAAGGGGGATGTACACATGTTCTGCAGAGTGTCCCCTACTTAATTCAAGCAAAATTGAGCTAGGCAATTTAGACTCCAGTGTAGGAACCAACATTATACCATACTTTTCCATTCCTACACCCAAGTTGTCCAGGGACCTACTTCTAATTTCAAATTCATCATATAACTGCCGTAACTCCTTGACACTATTAGGATTATTAACAGGAGGTATAGTTAAAAGTGCACGGAGGTGGCTTTTAATTAAGATCTCTGGCTTACCAAACCGTTTCTTTAATGTATCCCAAGCCACATTATAATTAGCCTCTGTTAATGCTAATCCTGCTATAGTCTTTGCTGCCTCCCCTTCCAAGAGGGACCGCAAATAATTAAACTTCTCCACGGCACTTAACACTTGACTAGAATGAACTGCTGATTGAAAACTTCTACCCATCCTTGCCATTCCTGAATACTCCCAGAAAATGTTTTGAGTACAAGCCTCGGTAATTGAACTACAGATCTGTTAACCTTAACTTCACAAGCATCATTTGTTGAGTGTTGTGTTTCATTATTAGACCTGGTCTCTAACTGTACTGAGCTGCTAAACTCTTTTGCTCGGAGGCCTACGTTAATCATATCATCAATAATCTCTTCAAAGTAAATTATGTTATTTTCTATTTCATCCTCTTCTATAAGAGCCTCAATTTTAACATTTACCTCACTTAGAGCAACCTTTTTAGTTTCTAATATGGCAAGCTTCGCAGTCACTAAGCGTAAATCCTCTTGTTCTATGGCAGAATCTATAGTGGCAATGACCTTTGTAATTAGACCTTTGTAGGCACTTCTCCTTTTTATAAATTTGTTCAATTCAGATGCACTCATCTTCAATGTAAACAACCTTTGGGCTCAATACTAAATGAGCTGAATTGGCAGAAATACTTAACCAAACTGATCAAACGCAAATTTTACTTTCAAATAAACTGAATTGCTGAGTGGGGTACTAACCAAACACCAGTATGGAATACCAAATTTTCCACCCCAGGACCTTAATTCAATAATGACCCAAAATTAACCAAACCGGAAAAAAAGTAGGCCAAAAAACGACAGACGACTGGCCAAGTTTCGCAATTGGGCGACCAAACTTTACCCTGGGACCTTAATTCAATAATAACCCAAAATTAACCAAACCGGAAAAAAAGTAGGCCAAAAAACGACAGACGACTGGCCAAGTTTCGCAATTGGGCGACCAAACTTTACCCTGGGACCTTAATTCAATAATAACCCAAAATTAACCAAACCGGAAAAAACGTAGGCCAAAAAACGACAGACGACTGGCCAAGTTTCGCAATTGGGCGACCAAACTTTTTACCCTGGGACCTTAACTCAATAATACTCAACCCGACTAGGCCTAACTTGGGATACAATTTGCACAATCAGAACTTTGCCGAAAAATGGTCACTGACTCAGTCTTGGGGTAGAAATCCGGTTCTGAAGGACCATGTTATTTTATTTATTTGTCGGGTTCGAAATCCCAGCTGAGCCGTGAACGGCCAAATTCTAAAGGGCAAGTTCTACCTAAAGCCCAAGTTAAGCTAAATTAAAACTTACGGATTTGAGATCCTATTAGGTCAGGGTTGCTGACTCGATGCGGGCCTACCTTAGACCTTAAATTACATGAACTTAAAAGGTAAACAAAAGGGTACTATTTGTGGTCTTCTTTCTGAACCTTGCAACAACAACGCAACCTGGACTATTGCACGATGCAACAATCATGTATCTAAACAACCAAACTGAATTGCAAGAGAGCTCTCTATCAAACCACACCTTTACGTACGACCTTCCACAAACGAGTAGAAAAGACGCGCAGCGTCTCAAAATGATGCCAACAGTGTGACCAAACAATGATGCCACAAGAGCTCAAAAATGCTAGCTCTAAATTAATTTAATTTTTCACTAACCTTACAATTATGAGATGGATATATATACACACACCTTAACTTAATATATATACAAGCAATGCTGCATCAATCAGCTTAGTCATCGTATCGCCTTGGGACAACAATGGTTCTTCCTCTTCTAGATTTTCTAACATGCACAACAAAAAGAGTACAATAAAGAGTTAGAATTCTTGACTAATGGGAAACAAACAAAAGAACCTGTACCATCAGTAGTTGTGGATCTAAACTTGTTCAGAGATGAGGAAGGTCTTCTAAGGTGTAAAGGGAGATTAGACAAATCAAAACTGTCATACAAAAGCAAACATCCAATCCTTTTACCTAGATTTAGCTATTTGACAACATTAATCATCAGGAAAACACACAATGATGTACATCATATGGGGGTACCACAGACACTAACTACATTAAGAAAAACTTATTGGATACCCAAGGGAAGGATCACTGTTAAAACAGTCCTGAGTGAGTGTGTCACATGTAGGCATATTCATGCTAGGCCCTATAGGAAACCAAATCCTCCTGCTTTGCCAGAGGAGAGAGTTACTCTCAACAGACCCTTTGAGACTGTAGGCATTGACTATACAGGAGCATTGACTGTAGGTGTCGTTGACACTGAACAAAAAATGTACATTGTACTGTTTACATGTGCTGCCTCACGAGCTGTTTATCTGGATGTTGTGGAGGACCTTACAGCAGAATCTTTAGTTGCTGTCTTTAAGAGATTCTGTGCACGACATTCAGTACCAAAGACAGTTTGGACTGACAATGCTACATATTTCAAGGCTGGTGAACAAGTCATCCACGACTTGTTAAGCGATGAACTCACACAATTATATATACAAAATTCAAACATAAAGTGGAAGTATGTTCCGGTTGCCTCTGCTTGGTATGGTTCTATCTGGGAGAGAAATATACAAACAGTAAAGAATTGCTTGAAGAAAGCAATTGGTAAAAAACAGATACACTTGTTTGAGTTGCTCACTCTCCTGGCTGAGATTGAGAACATCATCAACAATAGACCACTCACTTATGTGAGTGACAACATTAATGACCCGGAACCATTAACTCCAAATCATTTGATTCGGGGAGAACAAGTTAGTCTCCTGCCGGACTACAATATAGACTCTTCAGAAGACCCAAACTGGACTCAACGACACGATGAACTCCAGACTAAGTTACAACACTTAACTAGAGTTAAAGCTCATTTTATTAAACAGTGGAAAACTGAGTACTTGATGGGTCTAAGGGAGAGACATAAACAAATGACTAAGAAGGATTGGTCTGACACAATTAAGGTAGGGGACCTTGTTCTCATACATGACAGTACTCCAAGACAATACTGGCCTCTGGCTAGAGTTTTAGAACTCAGACCAGGGGCAGACGGGGTAACAAGAGTGGTCAAATTAAGGACTTCAACGGGTGACACAACAAGAGACATTTCTCTTTTGTACCCTTTAGAGTCTGGACCCAAAACAATGGACTTTGGAGAACCTTCTCCACTGACAGTAACAACTGGAGACACTGAACTTCCAGTAACTATTCCTTTGACAGTAGGAGTGGTAACGCATCCTACTCAGGCCCGGATCTAGAAGAATGGGGGCCCGTGGCTAATTATTTTTTTTTGGGCCCCCCTTGGCTACAATTTTTATTATATAAGGATTATAAGCTTTGTTTACGAGGAAAACAAACATATTAGTTGAGCTTGTATCTCTGGTTGTACAGGCTGGAACCATAGTCCAACATCCAACACAAAATCAGCGGTTTCGGATTGCTGCGACGTTGAGGCCCCTTCTGTTTCCAAGGTAGATGAAGGGACATTTACAGGGACAGACGCTGGAACAGCTTCATGGATAGTAGACAAAGTAGCGACTTCATGGATAGACGAAGTAGCACCTTCAGTGACAGGCGAAGCAGAATCTTCAGAGCCAGACGTAGTGGCAGTAGCCGCAAAGTACTGTTTAATAGACTTTGTTTCTGCGATGACCTTCGGTAGAGACTCAGCTTTTGCAGTAGCCTTCTTTCGTTTGCTACTTCCACTTTCGTAAGGTCGCTTAGACATTTCACCTCAATAAAAAATCTGAAATAATAATAAATGAAATTAGTAAATGTAATAATAAATGTAAAAACCTAAAATTAAAATAAATAATGTAGAAATTTGGGAGCCCTCCTCAAATGCGGGGCCCGTGGCTGCAGCCCACATAGCCCCCCGCTAGATCCGGGTCTGATCCTACTACAACATTGACAGACACAAGACCTCAGCGACAAACAGCATTAAAGGCGCGACTATTTTTACAACAAAAAATAGATGCTGGGGAATTGTAATTTTATCTTCTAACTTTCACTTTTTCTTTTCTTATGGTAAAGACCATAGACAGTTTCATCCTATGGATGTATATTTTCTCTTCTAATTAAATGCTACACCTTCTCCATGAGAAGGTGAGGATAGGCACTGTTAATCAGATTAACAGGCTTTACAGTCAAATAGTTAGCTAGTCTACACTCAGACATAAAAATTGGTGACAATGACACCAAAATTTTTATCTCCCGGGGCCCCCAGTATATGGAAAACTGATGAGTGGGTAGTTGGGAGGTAACGAAAATGGTTCACTGAGTAGGTAGGCAGTTAATCTAACAATTATTAAATTCCTTTTATGTCAATAACTGGGTGGATGAAACCAATTGGTTGCTCACCAGAGTTATTCTCCACACTAGTATTTATATACTGTGTGACAAGAGCGTGCTCGGTAATAGATATACATTACCGATCAATCAACCAACCGAGGAAAAAACCAAGACGACGCTGGTGGAAAAAGCCCCGCTAAAAGGAGAACAAAGGAGAACGAAAACGAGGAACGGGGGCGAAAGGACGCAACTGGAGAAGGGACGAGAACAGACACCGAAGAAAGATCTAATTGTGTTTTTAACCCAGCAAATTAATCACATTACATTAAGCTGGGTCAGACAAATTAGGCCTACATTGTGGCCTAAGACCTAGCATCAACTCATAGCTTAACAAAGGTGAAGGTAGATTGCCCTAACCTAATTTGGTGAGGAATCCTACTGTGGACCTCAATTTATCTGCCCGCTCTGGACCATTTCCGGAATCTCTAGGCTGACCCCTCTAGGCTAGACTTGATCTACTCTATAGTTAGACTGGAGATATAAGGGGTGGGTTAATTGTGGACCAATTCATACAGAGCATTTTTCACAACCCTGAGGTAGGACCTAATAGGACCTCAAGTCCGTAAGTTTTAATTTTAGCTTAACTTGGGCTGTAGGTTGAACTGGGCCTTTAGAACTTGGCCGTTCACCGCTCAGCTGGGATTTTGAACCCAATAAATAAATAAAATAACATGGTCCTTCGAACCGGATTCTAGCCCAAGACTGAGTCAGTGACTATTTTTCGACAAAGTTCTGATTGTGCAAACTGTAGCCCAAGTTAGGCCTAGACGGGTTGAGCATTATTGAATTAAGGCCCCAGGGTAGAAAGTTTGGTCGCCCAATTGCGAAACTTGACCACTCGTCTGTCGTTGTTTTTGGCCTACATTTTTACAGGTTTGGCTAATTTTGGTTTTGAGGTGACGTGTATGTATATATATATATATATATATATATATATATAATGTATATAGTCTAAAAGTCACTAAAGGGGAAATATCACTAAATCTAAGCTGAATGGCAAGAGCAAGTCATAAACGAACCAACGCGGCTGTTCGTATTGTTTTGGGCTAGCCTAGAGATGTTTTTTCCTATCTGACCTAATCATTGGTGCTGAGTATAATTAGATGGTGTTTCTAAGGTGACAAATGGGGTAGAAAGTTGTCCGTACTTAAGTATAGTTAGGGGTAATGTCTATAGCTTCTAAGTTGGTAATGTAAGAGAGAGTTAGGTAGGCCGTTTGTGGGACACAGAAATCTAATGGTAGGCTTCCAAAGGAATATCTAATTCAACGCACAGGTAAGTGCTTTTGATGGTTTTGCTAGAACCTAAGTAACCTAACTGGGGTGTCTACCCCACGCTATCACATTTGGCGACGAGGATGGGATTCAATTAAGCTCATGGGATTCAATTCAGCTCATTGGATTCGATTAAGCTCATGGGATTCGATTAAGCTCATTGGATTGAATTTGGCTCATTTGATTAAATTTTGTTCATTGGGTTTAATTTGGCTTATTGGGTTCAAGTGGTTGTTTCGAAAATTGGATGTAGCCTAGTGGGTCGTCCGATTTGGTTTGTTTGTGTGGGTAAGCTACCGTACTATAGCGTAGGTCCCGCCGGCCTAACTCTAAAACTAATTCCTACTCAGCCCTAACTCTAATACAATTCACTATTCAGCCCTAACTGGGGAGTAACTAGATCAAATTTAAACCAAATCTAACCTACTTCACGTGATTTGGCCTAATTCGGTTTTGCTCTAGCATGTCGGTGATTCGCCATATAAGCCCCTACGAAGACTCTGGTGAGGACTTCGAAGCTTATGCCACTAGGGTGAGGTTGTTTTTCGAGGCAAATTCCATTCCTGATGCTAAGAAAGTACCTACCTTTTTAACTATAATAGGCCCTAAAACGTTTGGTTTAGTTATGGACCTAGTTTCTCCTAAAGCACCGGAAACCTGCACCTATCATGAATTGGTACAGGCCCTAACCGATCACTACAAACCCCGAGTAGTTCTCATCTATTGTTAGAAAATCTAGAAGAGGAAGAACCATTGTTGTCCCAAGGCGATATGATGACTAAGCTGATTAATGCAGCATTGCTTGTATATATTAAGTTAAGGTGTATATATATCCATCTCATAATTGTAAGGTTAGTGAAAAATTCACTTAATAAGAGCTAGCATTTTTGGGCTCTTGTGGCATCAGTGTTTGGGACGCTGGTGGCATCATTTTGGGGCGCTGCGCGTCTTTTCTACTCGTTTGTGGGATGTCGTACGTACAGGGTGTGGTCTTGTAGAGAGCTCTCTTGCAATTCAGTTTGGTTGTTTAGATACAAGATTGTTGCACCGTGCAATAGTCCAGGTTGCGTTGTTGTTGCAAGGTTGAGAAAGAAGACCATAAATAGTACCCTTTTTGTTTACATTAAAATTCATGTAACAAAGGTCTAAAGTAGGCCCGCATCGAGTCAGCAACCCTGAGGTTACCCTGAGGTAGGACCTAATAGGATCTCAAATCCGTAAGTTTTAATTTAGCTTAACTTGGGCTTTAGGTAGAACTGGCCCTTTAGAATTTGGCCGTTCACGGCTCAGCTGGGATTTTGAACCCGACAAATAAATAAAATAACATGGTCCTTCAGAACCGGATTCTACCCCAAGACTGAGTCAGTGACTGTTTTTCGGCAAAGTTCTGATTGTGCAAATTGTAGCCCAAGTTAGGCCTAGACGGGTTGAGTATTATTGAATTAAGGTCCCAGGGTAGAAAGTTTGGTAGCCCAATTGCGAAACTTGGCCAGTCGTCTGTCGTTGTTTTGGCCTACATTTTACCGGTCTGGTTAATTTTGGGTTATTATTGAATTAAGGTCCCAGGGTAAAAAGTTTGGTCGCCCAATTGCGAAACTTGGCCAGTCGTCTGTCGTTGTTTTGGCCTACATTTTAACGGTTTGGTTAATTTTGGGTTATTATTGAATTAAGGTCCCAGGGTAGAAAGTTTGGTTGCCCAATTGCGAAACTTGGCCACTTGTCCGTCGTTGTTTTTGGCCTACATTTACCAGTTTGGTTAATTTGGTTTATTATTCGTAGGCGAAGGTTGCAGACCAGTGCGCCAGTTACTTGGGTGGAAAAATTGGTATTCCATACTGGTGTTGGTTAGTACCCCACCTAGCAATTCAGTTTATTTGAAAGTAAAATTTGCGTTTGATCAGTTTGGTTAAGTATTTCTGCCAATTCAGCTTATTTTGCATTGAGCCCAATTGTTGTTTGCATTGAAGATGAGTGCATCTGAATTGAACAAATTTATAAAAAGGAGAAGCGCCTACAAAGGTCTAATTACAAAGGTCATTGCCACTATAGATTCTGCCATAGAGCAAGAGGATTTACGCTTAGTGACTGCGCAGCTTTCCATATTAGAAACTAAAAAGGTTGCTCTAAGTGAGGTAAATGTTAAAATTGAGGCTCTTATAGAAGAGGATGAAATACAAAATAACATAATTTACTTTGAAGAGATTATTGATGATATAATTAACGTAGGCCTCCGAGCAAAAGAGTTTAGTAGCTCAGTACAGTTAGAGACCAGGTCTGATAATGAAACACAACACTCAAAAAATGATGTTTGTGATGTTAAGGTTAACAGATCTGTAGTTCAATTACCGAGGCTTGTACTCAAAACATTTTCTGGGAGTATTCAGGAATGGCAAGGATGGGCTGACAGTTTTCAATCAGCAGTTCATTCTAGTCAAGTGTTAAGTGCCGTGGAGAAGTTTAATTATTTGCGGTCCCTCTTGGAAGGGGAGGCAGCAAAGACTATAGCAGGATTAGCATTAACAGAGGCTAATTATAATGTGGCTTGGGATATATTAAAGAAACGGTTTGGTAAGCCAGAGATCTTAATTAAAAGCCACCTCCGTGCACTTTTAGCTATACCTCCTGTTAATAATCCTAATAGTGTCAAGGAGTTACGGCAGTTATATGATGAATTTGAAATTAGAACTAGGTCCCTGGACAACTTGGGTGTAGGAATGGAAAAGTATGGTATAATGTTGGTTCCTACACTGGAGTCTAAATTGCCTAGCTCAATTTTGCTTGAATTAAGTAGGGGACACTCTGCAGAACATGTGTACATCCCCCTTCAGCAGATGTTAAGTCTTTTAGGCACAGAATTAGCAAGACGAGAGGGAGTTGAGTTTGCACAGTGGGATGGTAAACAAGGGGACAAAGGCAGGCACAGCACCAAAGTTTCCACAAAAAGGAATAGCCCAGGTACAGTGTCAGCTCTACATGCCTCCTCTGAGAATAAATTAAAGGGAATCAAGGAATGCACATTTTGCGAAGGCAACCACAAGTCATATAAATGTGAGGTGGCTGAGGCCTTACCCTTTGAGGAGAGAAAGGACAGGGTAACTAAGTCCACAGCATGTTTTAAATGTTTTTTGAAAGGTCATAGAGCAAGGTTTTGTAAGTTTAAAATTTTGTGCAAAAAATGTCATGGTAGGCATCAGCCATTATTGTGTGAAAACACTCTTAGGAGGCCTACCCCAGAAGTAGAGACATCAGTGGCACATGCCACTGCTATGCAAGGGAGTAAAAGTAAAGGGGGATTATTGCAAACAACTGCAGCATTATTAATTGGGAATGAGGGAGAAGCTACTGTAAGAGTGTTGTTTGATAGTGGTAGCCAGTGTAGTTTTATTAAGACCAGAATTTCCAGAAAATTGAAGTTTAAAGAACTTAAGAGGGAAAATTTAAGAATTTCTGGGTTTGGGGGTTCCGTTCAAAACCGAACCAAATTTAAGAGGTAGAAGTTCTGGTTAAAGGGTTGTTACTGCAAAGTCCCACTATCAAGGTCCAAGATGTAGAGATTGAGGAACTTTGTACTCCAGTCACTACTTGTTTAGATATGGCATGTGTCCAAGAATTGCAAGTTAAAGGAATTAATTTGGGCAATAATAAGTTTGAGGGAACAGAAGATATTAGTCTTTTGATTGGAGCTGACTATTATTGGGACTTCATCACTGGTAATATTGTCCGTACCTCTCAAGGCCCGGTAGCTATTGAAAGTAAGCTAGGCTGGATGCTACATGGTAGCTATTGCAATGAAATGGAAATTAAGGCTCTTTTTGTTAAGATTGAGGAGAACAGCCATGGTCTGGAAAGGCATTTGAAAGCGTTTTGGGAACTTGAATCTATTGGCATAAAGGACAACCAGGCAAGTACAGTGAACAATGATGTTTTAGAGCAATTTGAAAAAGGGATTGGGTTTAGAGATGGTTGCTATGAAGTTGGCCTACCATGGAAGGATTCTTGCAAACCCGGTTCAAACCTTCAGCTAGCTAATCGGAGGTTGGAGACTTCATTGTACAGGCTAAGAAAAAATGAGGAGTTGTTAATTGAATACGATGAGGCCATCCTAAGTTATGTAAGGGAGGGCTATGCTGAAAGGGTGCAAGGTGAGCTGGTGAGCCAGGAGGCACATTATCTGCCACACCATGCAGTGGTACGGCGAGACGAAACTCCCATCAAACTGAGGGTAGTTTTTGATGGCTCAGCCAAGGACAAAGGTGGTGTGTCCTTGAATGACTGTTTGGATGCTGGGCCAAATTTAAATGCAGATTTATTTTCCTTGTTACTGAGATTCAGGTTTGGTAGAGTAGCATTGACTGCAGATGTGAAGCAAGCCTTTTTGCGGATAAAGTTAAAACCAGAGGACAGAGATGCAGTAAGGTATCTGTGGGTGGATACGAAAGACTTGTTGGAAAATGAACCTAAGGTTCAAGCATATAGAATGAAGTCAGTGTTGTTTGGCCTCAGCTCTAGTCCATTTTTGTTGGCAGCTACTATGCAGTACCATTTTAAGAAATATTCTGAAGTCTATCCTAACACTATTGAACACATAAGGAAAAAATTTTATTGATGATTTGCTGTGTTCCGTGGATAATACAGAAATGGCTAAACAGATATTCATGGAGGCTAGAGCTATAATGAGGGAGGCTGGCATGGAGCTTAGAAAATGGCAGACCAATCATTCGCAATTACAAGAGTTTATGAGTCATTCCTGTGTAGTACCTGATGCAGCAGAAAGTATTGAGGATTCTGGTATTAAGAGTTGTGGGCAATAGATGCAAAGGTGCTAGGCATTGTTTGGCAGCAAGATGATGATTTGTTTACCTTCAATGGGGAATCTTTAGTAGAGCTGGCTGAGAATGAGACAAGGTGGACAAAACGTACAGCTCTTAGTTTGGCTTCAAAGGTCTTTGATCCTCTTGGATTCCTGGCTCCATTTGTGATAAAGTCAAAAATTTGGTTTCAGAGCCTCTGGGAAATTGGACTTGGTTGGGACCAAGAGTTATCTGATCATATGGTGGTAAAGTGGAAATATTGGTTCAAAGAATTGGCACATCTTGGAGACATTGAAATCCCAAGATGGTACTTTGAAGAGTTGAACAATAGTCCAGACAATTTGGAGCTGCACATCTTTTGTGATGCAAGTGAGGAAGCCTATGCAACTTGTATTTATATAAGAGGCGCATTGCAAGAGGAAGTAAGTTGCAGGTTGGTTGCTGCAAAGAGTAGAGTAGCACCTTTGAAAAGGCTTTCTGTTCCAAGGTTGGAATTGATGGGTGCCGTTATTGCTAGTCGGCTTGCAATTACAGTGCGAAAGTCTTTGGCCCTCTATGAAATTCCAAGCTATTATTGGACAGACTCCACTATAGTTTGGCACTGGTTAAGAAGTCAGGCAAGGAAATGGAAACCATTTGTGGCCAATAGGGTGGAGGAAATTCAAGAGCACACAGATCCCAAGCAATGGAAGCATTGTCCAGGCATCCAAAACCCCGCTGATTTACCAACACGAGGAATTTCAGTGAAAGATCTTTCACAGTCAAGTTTGTGGTGGAATGGGCCAGAGTGGCTAAAACTTGGAAGTGAAAACTGGCCTTCTAATCAGCCTATTGTAGGAGAATGCCAGGCTGAAGAAGCATGGGTGAGTGAAGTGAGAAAATGCGCTGCGAACAGTTGTCAAGTTGTAGTGCCTTGCACCACAAGAGTATTCTTTATTAGTGAAAACTGCCACAAATTGGCATGAGTGAAATATTTAAATATAAATAAATAAATAAATAAATAAGTTAAATATGTCCAGTGATCAAATTTAATTCTTAAGAATTCAGTGTGGTGTGACTAGACATGGCATGTGATCCTGCTTCGTATGTTAAGACATTACGCTCTGTTATGAAGCAAATTCGTCCCACAGCACCTAGAACTTCCACTTCACAAACTACCTTCGTTTCCCCTGATTTACAAACTTGCACACACGTTTTCTTGAGACATGATGCTCACCGCTACCCTCTTCACTGTCCCTATGATGGTCCCTTCCGTGTGCTAGACCGTAGACCCAAAATTTTCATCATTGACAAGGTGGGCAAGCGTGAAACCGTTTCTGTGGACCGCTTGAAACCAGCATACCTTGATTTTTCTCCAACAAAAGATCCTATCCTCCCTCAATCTTCTGTACTTCCACCTCAAATACAGGTACAGCAACCTATCCTTCCTCAATCTTCTGTACCTCCACCTCAAATACAGGTACAGCAACCTATCCCTCCTCAATCTTCTGTACCTTCATCTCATATACAGGTACAGCAATCTACCCTTCCTAAATCCTATGTACCACCACCTCATCCGAGGGTACAACAATCTATCATCCCTCTTCCAATTCTCCTTCATTATCGCAACCAACTGTCTTTGAACCAGCCAGTGACCCCATCGCACAGGCACCAAGAATCCCCTTCCCCCAATGTCCCTACTGCACCTGTAGCACCATCCATGCCTTCAGAACCAGTGCTGCAGGATATTGCCATCCAAAAGCAAACAACGACTCGTTCTGGAAGAGTCATTCGTAAGCCAGTGCGTTTTGACATTTAAGTGTTTTTTTTTACCCCTGACAACCATGTTTTTGGGGGGCAGTACTTGTAGTGCCTTGCACCACAAGATTATTCCTTATTAGTGAAAACTGCCACAAATTGGCATGAGTGAAATATTTAAATCTAAAATAAATAAATAAATACAAGTTAAATATGTCCAGTGATCAAATTTAATTCTTAAGAATTCAGTGTGGTGTGACTAGACATGAATGGGCTTTTAAGGATTATTTTGGCTGGTTGGTAAAATTATTAAGTAAAAACAAACTTGTGTGCAACGACAACACAAAGGACGCCACTTTACACATTATATTCGAAATCACCCCGCCAGCAAGCAAAGTTCCTTTGTGGTATGTTTTGTGTTTATAGTATTTATTCTTTACTATTTCATATCTGTATGCAATACCGCATACTGCAGATACTAACGCCTTATACCGTTTGCAATTAGTACTAAGATTCATACTACAAATAGTAATGTAAGATTCATATAATAAATTACTTAGGCTAAATTAGGTCTAGGCTAAAGCCAAATTGTAACTAGCCTAACTGAGGCCTACCATAGTCTTTGTTTTAGATTAACCTCAGCTCAATATGTTGAAGAGGCAAAGGCCTGCCTATTAAATTTCATAGTATATTTTACTTTATAAGCCTATTATGTTTCAGGTTATTTTCTTAGCAGATAGCCTACTAATCATTTGTAGCCTACATATTTCCTTTAGTCTTCCCATTCAACTTAACACAATCCCATAACCAGAATTAACTGTAATTTATCATCCACAGGTTACTGGGGCCTATATAACCTATATGTATTTTAATTATTAATTTGCCATTTTTATTATTCTTTTTCTCTGAAATATCACTTACAGTATTCTTGTCTATCTCTTTGCAGACAAGGTTGTCATTGTGGCTATTATCTTTGTTATTATTATCTTTGTTATTATTATCTTTGTTATTATTATCTTTGTTATTATTATCTTTTAGTTATTATTGTTATTATTACTACTATTATTACTATTATTTGTATTGCATATTTATTATTATAATCAGTATTATTTGCAGACTGTTATATATTAGCCAAACAGGCCATTATTTAATCTCACCATTATAAGTCCATCAAAGTAGTTACGGGTAAAAATCCCCTTTGCATATACTTATTAATTGTTGTTAATAAAATATAAAAATTCATATTGATTTAATAATCAGTCCTTCCCTTCTTTTATTAAAATTAACTTTGCGCCGCAGTGCCGGATGCCAATCTAGTACTTGGGCGCTGGTGACCCTGGCATATAGTTAATTATCTACGTAAACTTGTAAAGGTCTAAATAAATAAAACAGGACTCTTACAAAGTTATGCAGCAGGACACCATATTGAGGCTTGAGGACATTAGCAGTCTGAAAAGATTGTTAAGAGTGACAGCATGGGTATATAGATTTACCAACAACATTAAGGGAGAAACAAGAAGGGAAGGAATTCTGAACAGTAATGAGATTCAGCAAGCCAGGAAATACTGGGTGATATATATGCAGAAGGAAAAATTGGGTGAAGAGAGAGAATTGCTCACCAGCCATCCATTACAGGTTCTACCAACACATTCTGCGCTCAAGGGTTTGGATGTGTTTTTGGATCAGGATTTATTGAGAGTAGGAGGTAGACTACAGTTTTCTGGGCTTCCAGAGGAGAAAAGACATCCAATTTTGCTACCTTCTGGGGGGCACTTTGTGGACCTTTTGATCCTGGATACTCATCATAAGCTGTTACATGCGGGAGTTAGAGAAGTGATAATAGAGATTAGACAACAATTTTGGATTCCCTAAATTAGACAAGTAGTAAAAAAGGTCTTGCATAAATGTGTGGTTTGCAAGCGTTGGAGTGCAAAGCCTTATTATGAAAAGGTGGCTCCACTTCCAAGAGAACGGTGTGTCTATACTGCCCCATTTGATTTAGTGGGAGTAGACTTTGCAGGGCCAGTCTATGTGTATGAGCGAGGGGAGTCTAACAAAGGTTATATATGTCTTTTCACCTGTGCTACCACCAGACCAATCCATTTGGAGTTGGTAAGCAACTTAAGTAGTGATGTATTTGTTTTCGCCTTTAAAAGGTTTGTGAACAGAAGGGTTTTCCCAAATAAAATCATATCGGATAATGCAAAAACCTTCAAAAAGGCTGCAAAGGAACTCCAAGAAATTTGGTCCTTGCTAAAAGAGGAAGGATTCCAATCCTACTTTAAACACCAACGGGTACAGTGGGAGTTTATTGTTGAGAGAGCACCATGGTGGGAAGGATTTTGGGAAAGGCTAGTGAGAAGTGTAAAGTGTCCATTAAAGAAACTTTTAGCTAATGCTCATTTGAGCAAAGAAGAATTCTCTACTGTTTTATGTGAAGTAGAAGCAATGGTGAACAGTAGGCCTATCACTTTTGTTTACAACAGTATGCAGGATGCAGAGCCATTGACACCAAATCATTTTCTTTGCGGTAAACGATTAACATCAAGCCCCAGTGTGCCAGAAGACTTGCAGCCTATCCAGAGCACTCGAGGAGAGTTAACCAGACGGTTCAGGTACCTTGAAGAGCTACAAGATCAGTTATGGAAGATGTGAAAAATGCTCTGTATGTGTTAGAAAATCTAGAAGAGGAAGAACCATTATTGTCCCAAGGCGATACGATGACTAAGCTGATTGATGCAGCATTGCTTGTATATATATTAAGTTAAGGTGTGTATATATACCCATCTCATAATTGTAAGGTTAGTGAAAAATTAACTTAATTTAGAGCTAGCATTTTTGAGCTCTTGTGGCATCATTGTTTGGTCACACTGTTGGCATCATTTTGGGACGTTGCGCGTCTTTTCTACTCGTTTGTGGAAGGTCGTACGTAAAGGTGTGGTTTGATAGAGAGCTCCCTTGCAATTCAGTTTGGTTGTTTAGATATACATGATTGTTGCATCGTGCATAGTCCAGGTTGCGTGGTTGTTGCAAAGTTCAGAATAGAAGACCACAAATAGTACCCTTTTGTTTACTTTAATTCATGTAATAAGGTCTAAGGTAGGCCCGCATCGAGTCAGCACCCTGAGGTTACCCTGAGAGGACCTAATAGATCTCAAATCCGTAAGTTTTTAATTTAGCTTACTTGGCTTTAGGTAGAACTTGCCCTTTAGAATTTGGGCCGTTCACGCTCAGCTGGGATTTCGAACCCGACAAATAAATAAAATAACATGGTCCTCAGAACCGATTTCTACCCACAAGACTGAGTCGTGACCATTTTTTCGCAAAGTTCTGATTGTGCAAATTGTATCCCAAGTTAGCCTAGACGGGTTGAGTATTATTGAGTAAGGTCCCAGGGTAAAAGTTTTGGTCGCCCAATTGCGAAACTTGGCCAGTCGTCTGTCGTTTTTTGGCCTACATTTTTTCCGGTTTGGTTTAATTTTGGGTTATTATTGAATTAAGGTCCCAGGGTAAGTTTGGTTCGCCCAATTGCGAAACTTGGCCAGTCCGTCTGTCGTTTTTGGCCTACTTTTTTTCCGGTTTGGTTAATTTTGGGTTATTATTGAATTAAGGTCCAGGGTAAGTTTGGTCGCCCATTGCGAAACTTGCCAGTCGTCTGTCTTTTGGCCTACGTTTTTTCCGGTTTTGGTTAATTTTTGGGTTATTATTGATTAAGGTCCCAGGGTAAAGTTTGGTCGCCCAATTGCGAAACTTGTCAGTCGTCTGTCGTTTTTTGGCCTACATTTTTTCCGGTTTGGTTATTTTGGGTCATTATTGAATTAAGGTCCTGGGTGAAAATTTGGTATTCCATACTGGTGTTTGGTTAGTACCCCACCCAGCAATTCAGTTATTTGAAAGTAAATTTGCGTTTGATCAGTTTGGTTAAGTATTTCTGCCAATTCAGCTCATTTGGTATTGAGCCCAAGGGTTGTTTACATTGAAGATGAGTGCATCTGAATTGAACAAATTTATAAAAAGGAGAAGTGCCTACAAAGTCTAATTACAAAGTCATTGCCACTATAAATTCTGCCATAGAGCAAGAGGATTTACGCTTAGTGACTGCGCAGCTTGCCATATTAGAAAACTAAAAAGGTTGCTCTAAGTGAGGTAAATGTTAAAATTGAGGCTCTTATAGAAGAGGATGAATAGAAAATAACATAATTTACTTTGAAAAGATTATTGATGATATGAATTAACGTAGGCCTCCGAGCAAAAGATTTAGCAGCTCAGTACAGTTAGAGACCAGGTCTAATAATGAAACACAACACACAAAATGATGCTTTGAAGTTAAGGTTAAGATCTGTAGTTCAATTACCGAAGGCTTGTACTCAAAACATTTCTTGGATTATTCAGGAATGGCAAGGATGGGCAGACAGTTTTCAATCAGCATTCATTCTAGTTCAAGTGTTAGTGCCGTGGGAAGTTTAATTATTGCGGTCCCCTCTTGGAAGGGGAGGCAGCAAGACTATAGCAGGATTAGCATTAACAGAGGCTAATTATAATGTGGCTGGGATATATTAAAGAAACGGTTTGGTAAGCCAGAGATCTAATTAAAAGCCAGCCCCGTGGCACTTTTAGCTATACTCCTGTTAATAATCCTAATAGTGTCAAGGATTACGGCAGTTATATGATGAATTTGAAATTAGAACTAGGTCCTTGGACAACTTGGTGTAGGAATGGAAAAGTATGGTATAATGTTGGTTCCTACACTGGAGTCTAAATTGCCTAGTCTCAATTTTGCTTGAATTAAGTAGGGACACTCTGCAGAACATGTGTACATCCCCTTCAGCAGATGTTAAGTCTTTTAGGCACAGAATTAGCAAGACGAGAGGGAGTTGAGTTTGCACAGTGGGATGGTAAACAAGGGGACAAAGGCAGGCACAGCACCAAAGTTTCCACAAAAAGGAATAGCCCAGGTACAGTGTCAGCTCTACATGCCTCCTCTGAGAATAAATTAAAGGGAATCAAGGAATGCACATTTTGCGAAGGCAACCACAAGTCATATAAATGTGAGGTGGCTGAGGCCTTACCCTTTGAGGAGAGAAAGGACAGGGTAACTAAGTCCACAGCATGTTTTAAATGTTTTTTGAAAGGTCATAGAGCAAGGTTTTGTAAGTTTAAAATTTTGTGCAAAAAATGTCATGGTAGGCATCAGCCATTATTGTGTGAAAACACTCTTAGTAGGCCTACCCCAGAAGTAGAGACATCAGTGGCACATGCCACTGCTATGCAAGGGAGTAAAAGTAAAGGGGGATTATTGCAAACAACTGCAGCCTTATTAATTGGGAATGAGGGAGAAGCTACTGTAAGAGTGTTGTTTGATAGTGGTAGCCAGTGTAGTTTTATTAAGACCAGAATTTCCAGAAAATTGAAGTTTAAAGAACTTAAGAGGGAAAATTTAAGAATTTCTGGGTTTGGGGGTTTTGTTCAAAACCGAACCAAATTTAAGAAGGTAGAAGTTCTGGTTAAAGGGTTGTTACCGCAAAGTCCCACTATCAAGGTCCAAGCTGTAGAGATTGAGGAAATTTGTGCTCCAGTCACTACTTGTTTAGATATGGCATGTGTCCAAGAATTGCACGTTAAAGGAATTAATTTGGGCAATAATAAGTTTGAGGGAACAGAAGATATTAGTCTTTTGATTGGAGCTGACTATTATTGGGACTTCATCACTGGTAATATTGTCCGTACATCTCAAGGCCCAGTAGCTATTGAAAGTAAGCTAGGCTGGATGCTACATGGTAGTTATTGCAATGAAATGGAAGTTAAGGCTCTTTTTGTTAAGATTGAGGAGAACAGCCATGGTCTGGAAAGGCATTTGAAAGCGTTTTGGGAACTTGAATCTATTGGTATAAAGGACAACCAGGCAAGTACAGTGAACAATGATGTTTTAGAGCAATTTAAAAAAGGGATTGGGTTTAGAGATGGTTGCTATGAAGTTGGCCTACCATGGAAGGATTCTTGCAAACCCGGTTCAAACCTTCAGCTAGCTAATCGGAGGTTGGAGACTTCATTGTACAGGCTAAGAAAAAATGAGGAGTTGTTAATTGAATACGATGAGGCCATCCTAAGTTATGTAAGGGAGGGCTATGCTGAAAGGGTGCAAGGTGAGCTGGTGAGCCAGGAGGCACATTATCTGCCACACCATGCAGTGGTACGGCGAGACAAAACTACCACCAAACTGAGGGTAGTTTTTGATGGCTCAGCCAAGGACAAAGGTGGTGTGTCCTTGAATGACTGTTTGGATGCTGGGCCAAATTTAAATGCAGATTTATTTTCCTTGTTACTGAGATTCAGGTTTGGTAGAGTAGCATTGACTGCAGATGTGAAGCAAGCCTTTTTGCGGATAAAGTTAAAACCAGAGGACAGAGATGCAGTAAGGTATCTGTGGGTGGATACGAAAGACTTGTTGGAAAATGAACCTAAGGTTCAAGCATATAGAATGAAGTCAGTGTTGTTTGGCCTCAGCTCTAGTCCATTTCTGTTGGCAGCTACTATGCAGTACCATTTTAAGAAATATTCTGAAGTCTATCCTAACACTATTGAACACACAAGGAAAAAATTTTATGTTGATGATTTGCTATGTTCTGTGGATAATACAGAAATGGCTAAACAGATATTCATGGAGGCTAGAGCTATAATGAGGGAGGCTGGCATGGAGCTCAGAAAATGGCAGACCAATCATTCGCAATTACAAGAGTTTATGAGTCATTCCTCTGTAGTACCTAATGCAGCAGAAAGTATTGAGGATTCTGGTATTAAGGAGTTGTGGGCAATAGACGCAAAGGTGCTAGGCATCGTTTGGCAGCAAGATGATGATTTGTTTACCTTCAATGGGAAATCTTTAGTAGAGCTGGCCGAGAATGAGACAAGGTGGACAAAACGTACAGCTCTTAGTTTGGCTTCGAAGGTCTTTGATCCTCTTGGATTCCTGGCTCCATTTGTGATAAAGTCAAAAATTTGGTTTCAGAGCCTTTGGGAAATTGGACTTGGTTGGGACCAAGAGTTACCTGATCATATGGTGGTAAGGTGGAAATATTGGTTCAAAGAATTGGCACATCTTGGAGACATTGAAATCCCAAGATGGTACTTTGGAGAGTTGAACAATAGTCCAGACAATTTGGAGCTGCACATCTTTTGTGATGCAAGTGAGGAAGCCTATGCAACTTGTATTTATATAAGAGGCGCATTGCAAGAGGAAGTAAGTTGCAGGTTGGTTGCTGCAAAGAGTAGAGTAGCACCTTTGAAAAGGCTTTCTGTTCCAAGGTTGGAATTGATGGGTGCCGTTATTGCTAGTCGGCTTGCAATTACAGTGCGAAAGTCTTTGGCCCTCTATGAAATTCCAAGATATTATTGGACAGACTCCACTATAGTTTGGCACTGGTTAAGAAGTCAGGCAAGGAAATGGAAACCATTTGTTGCCAATAGGGTGGAGGAAATTCAAGCGCACACAGATCCCAAGCAATGGAAGCATTGTCCAGGCATCCAAAACCCCGCTGATTTACCAACACGAGGAATTTCGGTGAAAGATCTTTCACAATCAAGTTTGTGGTGGAATGGGTCAGAGTGGCTAAAACTTGGAAGTGAAAACTGGCCTTCTAATCAGCCTATTGTAGGAGAATGCCAGGCTGAAGAAGCATGGGTAAGTGAGGTGAGAAAATGCGCTGTGAACAGTTGTCAAGCTATGCAGCAGGACCCCCATATTGAGGCTTGAGGACATTAGCAGTCTGAAAAGATTGTTAAGAGTGACAGCATGGGTATATAGATTTACCAACAACATTAAGGGAGAAACAAGAAGGGAAAGAATTCTGAACAGTAATGAGATTCAGCAAGCCAGGAAATACTGGGTGGTATATATGCAGAAGAAAAAATTTGGTGAAGAGAGAGAATTGCTCACCAGCCATCCATTACAGGTTCTACCAACACATTCTGCGCTCAAGGGTTTGGATGTGTTTTTGGATCAGGATTTATTGAGAGTAGGAGGTAGACTACAGTTTTCTGGGCTTCCAGAGGAGAAAAGACATCCAATTTTGCTACCTTCTGGGGGGCACTTTGTGGACCTTTTGATCCTGGATACTCATCATAAGCTGTTACATGCTGGAGTTAGAGAAGTGATAATAGAGATTAGACAACAATTTTGGATTCCCAAAATTAGACAAGTAGTAAAAAAGGTCTTGCATAAATGTGTGGTTTGCAAGCGTTGGAGTGCAAAGCCTTATTATGAAAAGGTGGCTCCACTTCCAAGAGAACGTTGTGTCTATACTGCCCCATTTGATGTAGTGGGAGTAGACTTTGCAGGGCCAGTCTATGTGTATGAGCGAGGCAGGGCCGGATTAACCATTAAGCAAAATAAGCCCGTGCTTAGGGCATCAAGGGAAGGGGGGCACCACAGAAATTTTCCATTGTCGGATTTACCATGGATTTATTATACTATTATAATCGCGGCTTATAGCCTATAAGCTGTTGAAAACTGAATTATATATATTCATATATAGTATTTATTTTTTTTCATTGTTTGAATTTGTAGTGAACAACAACCCTTTTGAGAGAATAAATATATTTCGTTGTAATCACACACTTTACGCTTTGCGTTATTATTTTGTTTATATCAAATCTTTGAGCGCCATATTAAAAATACATATAGATTAAATATTTTCGTGTGCTATAGTAAATGTAAAAACAAGATTCAGTCATGCTGAACTTTATAAAATAATTGTAGAAGACAATATTGAGTGTGCCTTCCCAAATGTAGAAATTGCCTTTCGTATATTTTTAACATTAATGGTCACAAATTGCTCAGCTGAGCGTTCATTTTCTCAGTTGAAGTATATTAAAAATACCAACAGGACAACTATGCAACAAGGCAGGCTGGATGCCTTATCTCTACTAAGTATAGAAGCAGATGTGTTACGTAAGATTAGTTTTGAGGATCTGATCAAAGACTTTGCAATTAAAAAAAGTAGGAGAAAACTTTTCAAATATAAATGAAGTGGAAGTATACAAAAATAAACATTATTTTCCATCTTACTGTAAGTTTTGTTTCATTTCAAAAAATAAAATTTTATTTTATGGTTTATTTTTGTTTATATTTTGAATTACATATATATGGGGCACCAAAATCTTTTAAGTGCTTAGGGCCTCTAAAGGTCTTAATCCGGCCCTGGAGCGAGGGGAGTCTAACAAAGGTTATATATGTCTTTTCACCTGTGCTACCACCAGAGCAATCCATTTGGAGTTGGTAAGCAACTTAAGTAGTGATGTATTTCTTTTGGCCTTTAAAAGGTTTGTGAACAGAAGGGGTTTCCCAAATAAAATCATATCAGATAATGCAAAAACCTTCAAAAAGGCTGCAAAGGAACTCCAAGAAATTTGGTCCTTGCTAAAAGAGGAAGGATTCCAATCCTACTTTTCACACCAAGGGGTACAGTGGGAGTTTATTGTTGAGAGAGCACCATGGTGGGGAGGATTTTGGGAAAGGCTAGTGAGAAGTGTAAAGTGTCCATTAAAGAAACTTTTAGCTAATGCTCATTTGAGCAAAGAAGAATTCTCTACTGTTTTCTGTGAAGTAGAAGCAATGGTGAACAGTAGGCCTATCACTTTTGTTTACAACAGTAGGCAGGATGCAGAGCCATTGACACCAAATCATTTTCTTTGTGGTAAACGATTAACATCAAACCCCAGTGTGCCAGAAGACTTGCAGCCTATCCAGAGCACTCAAGGAGAGTTAACCAGACGGTTCAGGTACCTTGAAGAGCTACAAGATCAGTTATGGAAGAGGTGGCAGATGGAATACTTGCCAGAACTCAATTATTACCCATCAGGCAAGGTAAAGGGCTCCAATGCAAATTGTATCAAGGTGGGAGAAGTGGTAATGATTGGGGATGAAAGACCAAGGCAATGCTGGAAGCTTGGCATAATTGAAGAGTTGTTTGTTGGCAAAGACAATTTAGTTAGGTCTGCACTGGTAAAGACTTCAGGAGGAAAGTTAAAGAGACCTATACAAAAACTCTATGGTTTAGAAATCAGCAAAAACACAGATAGTCAAGATGAAACATTTGAGTTACAGCCTCATGAAGAAGGCTTGGCTAACCTTGCAGAAGGTAATGACAACAATGCCTCTTCGGTGGGGAGTGTTAGAAAATCTAGAAGAGGAAGAACCATTGTTGTCCCAAGGCGATACGATGACTAAGCTGATTGATGCAGCATTGCTTGTATATATATTAAGTTAAGGTGTGTGTATATATCCATCTCATAATTGTAAGGTTAGTGAAAAATTAACTTAATTTAGAGCTAGCATTTTTGAGCTCTTGTGGCATCATTGTTTGGTCACACTGTTGGCATCATTTTGGGACGCTGCGCGTCTTTTCTACTCGTTTGTGGAAGGTCGTACGTAAAGGTGTGGTTTGATAGAGAGCTCTCTTGCAATTCAGTTTGGTTGTTTAGATACATGATTGTTGCATCGTGCAATAGTCCAGGTTGCGTGGTTGTTGCAAGGTTCAGAAAGAAGACCACAAATAGTAACCTTTTGTTTACTTTAAGTTCATGTAATTTAAGGTCTAAGGTAGGCCCGCATCGAGTCAGCAACCCTGAGGTTACCCTGAGGTAGGACCTAATAGGATCTCAAATCCGTAAGTTTTAATTTAGCTTAACTTGGGCTTTAGGTAGAACTTGCCCTTTAGAATTTGGCCGTTCACGGCTCAGCTGGGATTTCGAACCCGACAAATAAATAAAATAACAGTATGAATTGGTCCACAATTAACTCACCCCTTATTACTCCAGTCTAACTATAGAGTAGATCAAGTCTAGCCTAGAGGGGTCAGCCTAGAGATTCCGGAAATGGTCCAGAGCGGGCAGATAAATTGAGGTCCACAATAGGATTCCTCACCAAACTAGGTTAGGGCAATCTACCTTTACCTTTGTTAAGCTATGAGTTGATGCTGGGTCTTAGGCCACAATGTAGGCCTAAGTTGTCTGACCCAGCTTAAATTAATGAATCTACGTAAACCTGGGTTAAAAACACAATTAGTCACTTACTGCTAGTTATTAGAGAGTCCCTTTTCCGTCTTGTTTGTTAAAGAGCGTACTTGCTGGTGGGGATCTTTCTTCGTTGTCTGTTCTTGTCCCTTCCCCAGTTCCGTCCTCTCGCCCAGTTCCTCGTTTTCGTTCCTCTTTGTTCTCCTTTTCGCGGGGCTTTTTCCACCAGCGTCGTCTTGGTTTTTTCCTCGGTTGGTTGATCGGTAATGTATATCTATTACCGAGCACGCTCTTGTCACACAGTATATAAATACTAGTGTGGAGAATAACTCTGGTGAGCAACCAATTGGTTTCATCCACCCAGTTATTGACATAAAAGGAATTTAATAATTGTTAGATTAACTACCTACCTACTCAGTGAACCATTTTCGTTACCTCCCAACTACCCACTCATCAGTTTTCCATATACTGGGGGCCCCGGGAGATAAAAATTTTGGTGTCATTGTCACCAATTTTTATGTCTGAGTGTAGACTAGCTAACTATTTGACTGTAAATGCCTGTTAATCTGATTAACAGTGCCTATCCTCACCTTCTCATGGAGAAGGTGTAGCATTTAATTAGAAGAGAAAATATACATCCATAGGATGAAACTGTCTATGGTCTTTACCATAAGAAAAGAAAAAGTGAAAGTTAGAAGATAAAATTACAATTCCCCAGCATCTATTTTTTGTTGTAAAAATAGTCGCGCCTTTAATGCTGTTTGTCGCTGAGGTCTTGTGTCTGTCAATGTTGTAGTAGGATGCGTTACCACTCCTACTGTCAAAGGAATAGTTACTGGAAGTTCAGTGTCTCCAGTTGTTACTGTCAGTGGAGAAGGTTCTCCAAAGTCCATTGTTTTGGGTCCAGACTCTAAAGGGTACAAAAGAGAAATGTCTCTTGTTGTGTCACCCGTTGAAGTCCTTAATTTGACCACTCTTGTTACCCCGTCTGCCCCTGGTCTGAGTTCTAAAACTCTAGCCAGAGGCCAGTATTGTCTTGGAGTACTGTCATGTATGAGAACAAGGTCCCCTACCTTAATTGTGTCAGACCAATCCTTCTTAGTCATTTGTTTATGTCTCTCCCTTAGACCCATCAAGTACTCAGTTTTCCACTGTTTAAAATGAGCTTTAACTCTAGTTAAATGTTGTAACTTAGTCTGGAGCTCATCGTGTCGTTGAGTCCAGTTTGGGTCTTCTGAAGAGTCTATATTGTAGTCCGGCAGGAGACTAACTTGTTCTCCCCGAATCAAATGATTTGGAGTTAATGGTTCCGGGTCATTAATGTTGTCACTCACATAAGTGAGTGGTCTATTGTTGATGATGTTCTCAATCTCAGCCAGGAGAGTGAGCAACTCAAATAAGTGTATCTGTTTTTTCCAATTGCTTTCTTCAAGCAATTCTTTACTGTTTGTATATTCCTCTCCCAGATAGAACCATACCAAGGAGAGGCAACCGGAATATACTTCCACTTTATGTTTGAATTTTGTATATATAATTGTGTGAGTTCATCGCTTAACAAGTCGTGGATGACTTGTTCACCAGCCTTGAAATATGTAGCATTGTCAGTCCAAACTGTCTTGGTACTGAATGTCGTGCACAGAATCTCTTAAAGACAGCAACAAAAGATTCTGCTGTAAGGTCCTCCACAACATCCAGATAAACAGCTCGTGAGGCAGCACATGTAAACAGTACAATGTACATTTTTTGTTCAGTGTCAACCACCCCTACAGTCAATGCTCCTGTATAGTCAATGCCTACAGTCTCAAAGGGTCTGTTGAGAGTAACTCTCTCCTCTGGCAAAGCAGGAGGATTTGGTTTCCTATAGGGCCTAGCATGAATACGCCTACATGTGACACACTCACTCAGGACTGTTTTAACAGTGATCCTTCCCTTGGGTATCCAATAAGTTTTTCTTAATGTAGTTAGTGTCTGTGGTACCCCCATATGATATACATCATTGTGTGTTTTTCTGATGATTAATGTTGTCAAATAGCTAAATCTAGGTAAAAGGATTGGATGTTTGCTTTTGTATGACAGTTTTGATTTGTCTAATCTCCCTTTACACCTTAGAAGGCCTTCCTCATCTCTGAACAAGTTTAGATCCACAACTACTGATGGTACAGGTTCTTTTGTTTGTTTCCCATTAGTCAAGAATTCTAACTCTTTATTGTACTCTTTTTGTTGTGCATGGCCTATCCAGTATTGGTTGCAACTTCTGTATAATTATGATTGTTTTTATTTAGCTGTTTGTTTATTGTAGTTAAACAGTTGTGAGCAAACCTCAAACAGTAGGCTGTGACCCTGACAAGTTTGTTGAAATCAGAATAAATTTCATAATTAGTGATTGGTTCAACCTTTTCATTTGAAAAGATTAAATTTAATGTCAAGTTAACTTGTTCCACAGGCCATTGGTCTGTATTACAGAGCCACTTAGGTCCCATAAACCAAGTTTTGTTTGACTTCAACAACTTGTAGGATAAACCTCTGGTCAGAAAGTCTGCTGGATTTTGTTTAGTTGGAACATAGTGAAAGTTTACTTGTAGGCTTTCATTAGCTTCAGCTATTTCTTTTAGCCTATTTCTTACAAAGATATTCTTACTATTAATGCTATCATTCCGTATCCAGGCAAGACAAATCTGACTGTCAAGCCAGATGTGGATATCAGTTATGTTCACATCATGGTAAGCATCCTTAAGCAATGAAATGGTTTTAATGGCTAATGCAGCAGCCAATAGTTCCAATTGAGGTATGGTTCGGGTAGGTTTGAGAGGTGCAACTTTCCCTTTTGCATAAATTAGATGACTTTCTGTAGGACTTACAAGATACGCACAGCACCCATAAGCTTGTGTGCTTGCATCAGCAAACACATGAAGTCTCTGGGGCTTATCCCTAAACCCACAGCACCTTTGAATTTTAATGTTCTGCACTTTTGTTAAATCAGCAGCTAACTTCTTCCAAGATTTTTGATTTTCATTTGTTATTGGATCATCCCACCCAACATTTGTCCTCCAAATTTCTTGGAGGAGAATCTTTGATTTTATTGTTGAAGGCAGGAATAGACCCATGGATCAAAAATTTTGGAAGCCTCTGATAATATTTGTCTTTTAGTATTTGCTTCCTCATCAAGTTTAAAACCTTTAGTACAGATTGAATCATGACTGTTAGAAGTTGCATCCAAATACCAGTTCATACCTAAAGTTTTAACTCTGTCTGATGGCTCAGTAAGACCATTATTATCCTTTAAAATCTTTTTGTTTAAATCCTCATCATTTGAAATCCACTCTCTAAGTTCAAAGTTACCTTGTTGCATAATGTTTTGAGAGTGTTCATAGACTTCAGATAATTCAGATTTTGTTGTTGTTGAGCCTATTAGATTGTCTACGTAAAAATGTTCCTTAAGGAAGTTCAATGTTAAAGAGTTATTAAACTGGTTCAAATGATGTCTAATTGTCAATGCTAATAGGCTAGGTGAGCAATTGGCTCCAAACAACACAACATTAAATCTATAGGTTATGAACCCTTTATTCAAATCAAATGGATCCTTGAACCATAAGAACCTAAGTTGGTTCTTGTCATATTCATTTTTAGATTTATTCTCAAAAATGCCTTTGAAATGTCACTTTGTACGGCATATTTATCTAACCTGAACCTCAGTAAGATCTTCACAAGGTCAGAAATGAGATTAGGACCCTCAATCAGGCAATCATTCAAACTGTGTTTATCACTGTCTTTGAGGCTACAGTTATATTAAAGTTCTGTAATATAGGTGTTCATGTATTACAGTTGGTCACATTTGATTCTACAGTATCAAGTTTTGTCTGTTTGGCTATAGCTAGTTGGTCTCTGGGAACAGTCTTTGGTTTATCCATAGTCTGGGTCTTATTTTGTATTGTTTGGTCTCTGGCCAAGGGAGGCCATAAGACCCTTGTAATAGTTTTCCCTATGGCCAAGGTAGGCCATAAGACCTTTATTGTTTGGCCCATGGCCAAGGTAGGCCATAAGACCTTATTGTTTGGCCCATGGCCAAGGTAGGCCATAAGACCTTATTGTTTGGCCCATGGCCAAGGTAGGCCATAAGACCTTTATTGTTTGGCCCATGGCCAAGGTAGGCCATAAGACCTTTATTGTTTGGCCCATGGCCAAGGTAGGCCATAAGACCTTTATTGTTTGGCCCATGGCCAAGGTAGGCCATAAGACCTTTATTGTTTGGCCCATGGCCAAGGTAGGCCATAAGACCTTTATTGTTTGGCCCATGGCCAAGGTAGGCCATAAGACCTTATTGTTTGGCCCATGGCCAAGGTAGGCCATAAGACCTTTATTGTTTGGCTCATGGCCACAGTAGGCCATAAGACCAAGGTTCAGTGTTTGGCTATGGCCACAGTAGGCCATAAGACCAAGGTTCAGTGTTTGGGCTATGGCCAAAGTAGGCCATAAGACCAAGGTTCAGTGTTTGGGCTATGGCCAAGTAGGCCATAAGACCAAGGTTCAGTGTTTGGGCTATGGCCAAAGTAGGCCATAAGACCAAGGTTCAGTGTTTGGGCTATGGCCAAAGTAGGCCATAAGACCAAGGTTCAGTGTTTGGGCTATGGCCAAAGTAGGCCATAAGACCCTTTTGAGTAACCCATGCAATCCTTGCTTATGTTCAGATAGGTTGAGTGTATTTGTGGCACATGTAAAGAGTACAGTGTATATATACATATATATACACACAGATTGCAAGGAATGCATGTGCCTGTTGAAAAAATCTGTTGAGTGATTCTTCCTTAAAAGAAGAATTGGATGCTTGGAGTTGTATGCATTTTAAATGCTTGTTCACTAATGTTGTTTAACTGGGATCGTAATGAAATATAGGACAAGAAGAAATTACCAGAGAAGAGAGATCACAGACAAAACAGTCAAGTTTTAAATTTGGTTTAATCCCCCCAAGTACTTATGTGTCACTCAGGTCTAAGCTTATAAGAGAATGAGACTCCTTAAATGTAAATGTTTCCTAGTTAGGCCCTAGGTTGTAGACCTAATTAGGCTTGATTAGGTTAGGCTTAGGCTAGACCATTTAGCCTAATTCTGCAATTTTTGTTAAGTAAGGTTAAGGTTTGTAAATTCCCCACACACGGACCACCAATGTGAAAAATGCTCTGTATGAATTGGTCCACAATTAACCCACCCCTTATATCTCCAGTCTAACTATAGAGTAGATCAAGTCTAGCCTAGAGGGGTCAGCCTAGAGATTCCGGAAATGGTCCAGAGCGGGCAGATAAATTGAGGTCCACAGTAGGATTCCTCACCAAATTAGGTTAGGGCAATCTACCTTCACCTTTGTTAAGCTATGAGTTGATGCTAGGTCTTAGGCCACAATGTAGGCCTAATTTGTCTGACCCAGCTTAATTTAATGTGATTAATTTGCTGGGTTAAAAACACAATTAGTCACTTACTGCTAGTTATTAGAGAGTCTCTTTTCTCCTTGTTAATTGTCGAGAGCGTACTTGCTGGTGGGGATCTTTCTTCGTGTCTGTTCTCGTCCCTTCTCCAGTTCGTCCTTTCGCCCCGTTCCTCGTTTTCGTTCTCCTTTGTTCTCCTTTTGCGGGGCTTTTTCCACCAGCGTCGTCTTGGTTTTTTCCTCGGTTGGTTGATCGGTAATGTATATCTATTACCGAGCACGCTCTTGTCACACAGTATATAAATACTAGTGTGGAGAATAACTCTGGTGAGCAACCAATTGGTTTCATCCACCCAGTTATTGACATAAAAGGAATTTAATAATTGTTAGATTAACTGCCTACCTACTCAGTGAACCATTTTCGTTACCTTCCAACTACCCACTCATCAGTTTTCCATAGGGTTGCTGACTCGATGTGGGCCTACTTTAGGCCTCAGTTGCATGAATTTAAGATAAAAACAAAAGGGGCACTATTTATGGTCTTCTTTCTCAACCTTGCAACAACAACACAACCTGCACTATTGCACGATGCAACAATCTTGTATCTAAACAACCAAACTGAATTGCAAGAGAGCTCTCTATAAGACCACACTCTGTAAGTACGGCATTCCACAAACGAGTAGAAAAGACGCGCAGCGCCCCAAAATGATGCCACAAGAGTGCCCAAACAATGATGCCACAAGAGCCCAAAAATGCTAGCTCTAAATTAAGTGAATTTTTCACTAACCTTACAATTATGAGATGGATATATATACACACCTTAACTTAATATATACAAGCAATGCTGCATCAATCAGCTTAGTCATCATATCGCCTTGGGACAACAATGGTTCTTCCTCTTCTAGATTTTCTAACAATCCATTGTAATTGAAAGCCAGTTAGCCCGTACTTTAAATTTCATCAGAATCATTTACCACTTTGTTAGAGAGAAGGTAAAGAAAGTACACTTCTAATTATGAAAATCTTGCAGTAAACAATTGTCTTGCTTGCATGGACTGGTACTGCATTTGTAAATTGTATGGTGATTGAATTAATATAATTGATTCGAAAAATAAAATGGTCATTTTCCTGTGAGTTGTTTATTCATACCGTATGTTTTTAATAGTGACTTGGACATATAATCAGTTTGCTTATTATGTACACAAAAAACATTCATAATAAAATACTGAGTAAACAGGGGGCGCATATACCAATCCTTCCCCGGGGTCCGTGGCAGCTCTCGACGGCCCTGTGGGGGCCTAGGTTAGTCAGGCCAAAAAACTGGGCTTGCACTGAATGAACCCCTAGATCTCTCTAAATACTGAGTGAAATTAAGCTTAAAACATATTGGGTCCTATTGTGTGGCAATTTTTTCCATTCTTAATAGGCTATGTCGCCAATCCCGAGGCAATTTTTTAGTTATTTAATTCAATAAATTAATAATTTGTATTTAATTATGAAATAAGAGTACCATATTGAAGGCGTGTATAGTTTTTCGATAGTATCATCAAGATTTAAGATTATTGATTTGATGCGAGCAACAAGCACTAATAAATGCATTAAATTTTGCTTATTATATACTGATAAGAGTTATTACATTTCATTATTATATTACAGTATACTGCGGTTTTAGTCGTTCCAATCAACAAACCAAGTAAACATATTAGTGTGCTTGGGCGTAGTACGGCCATTTTGCCTAGGCTAGTTAATTTGGTTTACCAGTTTGAATTTTTAAGATGAATTCAGTGATTGATTTAGGGTATAATTAGTTACTGCCGTAAATATCTCGAGACGGACTTACTGTGCTCGACAAATAATAGATGAAAGTAAAATGAGTGGTGCTAATAGTACTCCACTTGGAAGAATGAATCCTGCTATTGGTGCGGGAAAGAAGCAAAGTGGATCAAGTTTGTTGAATCCAAGTTACATGGGCAGCGTGGTCACTGGTACTTCAATTAATATGCAATCCAATAGTAACAGTTCATCTTGTCAGAAACGTGAAGCAGATAATGAAAATTCAAAATCAGATGGTAGGGTGGTATTGGTTAACTTGGTTAATGGTCTTAACCCAGCTTGGTCCCAATGTGAGAAGTTTGGCAGAAATGCAGACTGCAAAATTCTCGCGTTCCAAATTGCGAAAGTCTTGCACAATATGGAAAATTCTCACTTATAATATTTTGGTCACTCTAGGTCTGCAATTCAGGATTTTTTTTTTTTTTTTAAAATTCAAGAATACAGACAATTCAGAGACAGTCTGTAGGCCCTAATTATTAACCTAACCAAATTAACCATAATCAACTTAATTTTGGTGCTATCCTATTTTGGAATCCCAAATTATTCAATCAACCAAAAATAAATGAATAGCATCCCAAATACAAGCAATTGGTGAATGTATATTTAGTTGCTTCCTGACATGTATGATAGTGTAGTATCCTGCGATACACTGGTCTGTTTATTAAAAATAAAGGTATTTTTTTACAAGAGTACATTACAGGCTTTTGAGGAATTTTGGAATTTTAGGTTGTTATGTTAGGTTATATATTAAAACTGTTTTTCTAATTGTTTTTGATGTTTGAACGAAATTAACCTTTGTTCAAACTGCATCAAAAACTATCAGAAAAACAGTTTTGATTTAGAAAGCCTATAATGTGCACTTGTTAAAATTTACCAAAATAAATACTCACAATTTTGGTAAAAGTTACTTAAAATTAATCAAAACCTATGTGAAAATTGGTAACGATTCAGAATAGGGTAAATTTATAGTATTATACCTGTCTCCCTTTGGAGGTGAAATTTATGTTTTTCCTATGGTTTTTGATATGTTTTGAATGAATCTGACCTTCAAAACCGTCGGAAATGACTCGTTTTTGAGATCCCTCTCCCCCAGCCGGCAATATGGGGGAAATCACAGAAAACGAGTCATTTCCGACGGTTTTGAAGGTCAGATTCGTTCAAAACACATCAAAAACCATAGGAAAAACAAATTTCACCTTCAAAATTGACCTGACCTGACCTGACCTGACCTATCCTGACCTGACCTATCCTAAAAGAAAAATAGGAATTACCTTTAAAATCTAAGATAGAATAATCATAGTACCGTCTTTTCTACAATGCCACAGTTTCTGGTCTTGACGATATGTACACTCCATTTTACAATGTGGACACTTCACTACTGTCGGTAGAACACCGTGAGCACGCAGAAACAACACTTTTTTCTAAATTTTCATAGAAAGCGACAATATAGCAGTAATAATCGAATGAACACATGTCACACGAAGCCATTCCAGTAGCAAACTAATTCGAAATGGATGGAGCGCTCTGATTGGGCAGACATGTGACGTCAACACACACGAACACACAAACGAACATACAAACACACACTAGATACACACCAAAAAAAAAATTTATATCTCGAAAATGAAGCATTTGCGACGGAAATGCTATAGAAGAAAAGTGTTTTAGAATTAAAAAATCTACCTAATGAATATATAATAATTGCTGGACGTTAGATGGGTGTAATACTATAATAATACCCAGAATAGGGGTGCCATCTCAGTTTTTGTTTTTTTCACCAAAACATGCTAAAACCATTGGTTTCCTGTTGTTTAGGATGAATGTGACATCGCTATTACAGTAAATTATTGCTTGAAGTGATTTCACCCCCCTCAATCCCTACTACAATTTGGGGGGACCACCATGGGAACTGGGGGTTTTGGGTGGGGGAACACAGCACAAGCAATAATTTACTGTAATACCGGTGGTCAGATTTATCCTAAACAACAGGAAACTAATGGTTTTAGCATGTTTTGGAGGAAAAAATACGTGTCATGAAACACATCAAAAACCATGAGAAAAACCTATTTTTCATGGAAAACCTAACCTAATGAACCTAAAAAATATAAAACCCTATACCGATTAATTTGTGATATGTGATCTTTATGGGGCTCTGCCCCCATACCCCCCGAGACCTAAATTATATAAATTGGACACACTACATTTAAAGGGAGAATACCATGCGAGCTCTACTAGCATCACCGCATATCCATCACAGACTGAAGTGAATGAACGATATGATAGTAGGATTGCCAACTCAAAATTTCCTAGATTCATACCCAAAAATATATGTTTTTCGTAATTTTCTAACTTCGTTTTTTTGACTGCGACACATGCAATCAACATATTTTAATGAGAGAAACAACTTTGTCCCTATGGTATTTTTCGAAATTTTACTTAATTAAGTGGCGCCCGTATTCTGAACCATTACCTGAAAATTATTGAATGATAAACATAATAAACATGGTAACATGATAAACATGAATAGGTCAACTGTACACCCTTGATGATTGGTTAGGTTAAGTGATAATTATGCAGCTAAGGGGCATTGTCAAGTTCAGTGATAATTTTTGTTTTTTTCTGCATGTTTTTCATGCTTTGTGTAGTAGATATTGTCAATAGTTGTGGAATTATGAAAAAATACCAGTTTTAAGGTGTTTTGGATAGACAAGTACCAAACATAGTAAAATGTTTTTTATAGTGGGCACACAAGGGCTCCTTCAGCCCATCTGGGTGGCTCCACTATTAATATTGCACTGCACAAAGCATGAAAAAGTAGCAGGAAAAACCAAGAATTATTACTAAATAATGCAGGAAAAAACAGTAATTATCACCAATTAAAGCAACCTAACCATACCGTGTTGGAGTCTAGACTGAGAAATGGTGCAATTTTAAACCTGGGATAGAGCCAGGTTTAAATTTGATTGGCTGGGTGATGTCACAAGAGTGCTTGTTACTTGGTGATTGGTTGACATCTACCATGTTGATCATGACAGTAATAGTGGCAAATTCAAATTTTTTCTAGCATAATTTCTTTAAATTTCACCATAAAAGGTAAAGATTCAGTTTAGCATTGGGAACCTAAGTTTTGCATGAAAATAGGTTTTTCTGATGTATTTCACTATTTCATGCAAATGTGGGTACTACTTACGTATTAATGGGGGGCCACCACATATTGATGATTGGTTAGGTTAAGTTGTAATATTTACGTTAGTTGAAAATTTTTAATAGCTACATCATATTTTTTAAATAGCAATATTTTGAAAAATATTTTTTATACAATTTTTAAAAAAAAATTAATTTTTTTAGGTTTATTCATGATGAAAATTTGGGATCTACCAAAAAGTAATCATTGTAAATATTTGAAATATAAACATTGTAAATATTTAAAAAAATATTGCTATTTAAAAAATATGATATTAGAAATTTTCAACTAATGAAAATAGTACAACTTCACCTAACCAATCAATATGTGGTGGCCCCCTGTTAATACGTAAGTACCCAAATGTGACCTTCATTTCTTACACCTCTTGTGCAAATATAGGTCATTATGCAGAAAATGACATGGCCTGAAGTTGAATTCAAAAATATATTTTTCTAGTATATTTTGGTGTGTGCTGTTGAAATATAACCTTCATTTCCTGTGCAAATGAAAAGAAATATGATTTTCGGTACATTAAAATAATGTACCAAAAATCTATATATTTTCCATTTGCACAGGAAATAAAGGTTATATTTCAACAGAGCATACCAAAATATACTAGAAAAATGTATTTTTGACTACCTAACTTAACTAAACATAACCTAAGAAATCAAAATAATACACCATTTTTACCTTGGATTATTCTTGAGGTGGATAAAGAAGGGCAGCTTGTTTAAGAAAATGGTGAAGTTGGCGTGTCTGTGTGTGGCTGTTAATGAACAGGTAGCGGGCAAAGTACTAGGAATAATTATGGTTTCTATTCCTAGCCGTAAGTACCCACTTGTTCATGTCTTCCCAAAGTCTCTCGATATTCTGTGTGTGAGCTCTGCTTTCAGGGTTGATGAAGTTCTGGGAATGGTTTATCGTAAGATGAGTATAACCTAATTCTGATAGAGTACTGTATGCCTGCCAATGGTCACTATGCACAATAGATCCAGGTTTGATATATTTGTTGATTAATGGAATGAGGGTTTCTGCAGACTGATCCTTCACTGGCACTATAAATTTTTTCTTTGAGACCCTCTCAATACCCCCAAAGACCTACACTCCCTTCACTAAACGACCTTGATTATATTTTGTTTTACCAAATTTACTTTCATTGATCTCGCAAACTATGCCTGGACTGCCGATTGGTTCTTGGTTTACTAGCCAATTATTTGCGACCTCAGAACAAAAAGATTTCCAGTCCACTGCACTATGAGACATGAGTTCTAATTCATCTTCCACAAAAGATTGGCACAAATATTTAGTTAGAAACACATTTACATAGAGAAGATTTTGCCATGTTCCTTTCCGAATGGTACAAAGAAAGTTACACTGGACAACATGCTTATTTTTCGGATTTGTCTTTTGCTAGTTACAATAGAAAGCCTGATGATCTTCGCATAGTAACAGGGTTTAGAACACTTAGGACAGTTTCTAGACTTTGGTAGCACACCATGCAATTGGAAACATTTGATTGATTCACTATTATTATGGCCAAAATGTTCTATGGCATTTAAGAATGAAACAGCACAACCTTCACACATGGACATTTTAGGGAACTAAAACTTATGAAGGGGTATGTGAAATTATCAGTTCAGAAGATGCGATTCACTATAAAAATGTAACGTAATTTTTTCTATAATCTTGCATTTGCACAGGAAACGGATAACATATTAAGAAAGGGTGACTAAAAATACATTATATAAAATTAGTCTCCATTGCTGGGGTAGGCCATGTCACTTTATGCATTTTGACCCAAATATATAAATAAATAAATTATTTAATATAACATAACCTAACAAAGCCTAGCCTAACCTAACCTAATTATTAGTGACTGTTGGAAGGCATATAATTCCTTAAGAGACCGTGGCTACATTCCTAAAACAGTCAATCACAGTGAAAACTTTGTGGACCCAGACACTGGTGTACATAGCCAAAATATTGAAAGGTTCTGGAAAGATTTGAAAAGTTGGGTACTCAGAGCAGGTAATGAAAAGGCACATTATAAAAAGTACATTGCTCGTTATTTGTTTCAAGCGCACTTTTCTGACTGAGATACCTGCCTGCATCACTTCCTTATTGAGGCAGCTAAACTGTACCTTTCACCACCACCACCTCCAGTAAGGTAAGAAAAATAGGCTATTGCATGGAAATTGGGTTAAGTTAAGTTAGGGTTAGGTTATATATATAAATAAAAAACATATATATATCCACCCATTAAACCCTTCTTTTAACATTATCCCACTTAAACTGTCTGATAGACTAAGATGAAACGATTAAATAATTTGTAAATATGCAGTTTCACGGCTCCACAAATACCGGTATTTTAGTAATAAAAACCATAAATATGTATATTTGGAGGCTGTCTGAAGACCATGGCATTGGTAAAGGTTGTTGCCATCTAGGATTCAATGTCAAGTGTACACACCTTATGTCAGGTCATCTCACTGATTTTAATGATTTTTGTTGTGGTAGTTGGGTATGATGAGTAATGAAGTGTGACCAAATTTTAGCCACTTGGGTCAAATACTTTGGGAGTGAAGTCGGAGTTTGCAAAAAGAATATGGTACAGGTACTCCCCGACTTACGACGGGGCTACGTTCCGACAAACCTGTTGTAAGTCAAAAATAACTATAATGGTAGTGATGTGCGTTAATATATACGTAGTTCAATCAAAGTAAAATAACAAAACACACATTATGCAAATAATAGTAGTAAATAAATAGTAAATAATACTGTAAATAAAAATAAAATAAAAAAATAAAAAAAATGATTAAAAAAAATAAGTTTCTTTACACTTACCATTAAGTGTCGTACGGCATACGACCAACTGATTGGAATTCAAATTTTTCGTCATTATTATTTTATTTAATTTTTTTAATACCATACGACAGTCGTCATCATAAGTCCGGATGGATGTAAGTCGGGTGGTCGTAACTCGGGGAGTATCTGTATATTACCGCATGTTCTGAGTATGTTGAAAGGAAAGGTCATAACCAGTGAAGTGAAGAGGATTGTAAGAGAATTTTATGAGAGCGATGATTATAGCCGAATGTGTCAGGGAATGAAGGATTATAAATTTATTATTAATGAAAATGGAGAAAAAGTGAAGATGCAGAAGAGATTGATGCTATGTAATTTCCGTGAATTATTCAGAGAATATATAAAAAATGAAGCTAATCCAAAAATCGGATTTAGCTCTTTTGCAAACTTAAGACCTGCTTGGTGTGTACTCGCAGGTCAGAGTGGTACACACACTGTGTGTGTGTACGTACATACCATCAAAACCCAAAGCTGCAGAGAGTAGATATGTATTTAAATTACAATTAATAATTATAAATGCTAAGTGTATCCTTATTGTATTGTTACCCTACTATTTAATATGTTTAGTTTCATTAAATAAATTTTTGATAATGAAATTCTGAAAAATGAAGAAAGCCAGCATTAACAAAATTAAGTTTTAAGCTATATAATGGCCTGTAAGCTAACTTTTTATTGCTGATTATGGTACATCTTTGCTTAGGCAACATTTTTTCTTCAATAAAATTTAAAAAAAAGTTGATCCTTTCAAGGTCAAATCCTGAATTTTTTTTTTTTTTTTCAAAATTAAGTGTTTTTTTATTAATTATCCAAATGAAAGTACCATTTTTGGAAACTAGAGCTCATTCTGCTTCCATCCATATAAAGTTTATTAAGCTACGACAATTAGAACCTAACCCAACACATCTTAGATGGCTTCAACCAACTATCCCCCCCTGCCCGCACAGTCCTTGTTGCCATCGACATCAACAAAGCTTTCGACACTGTCCCACACCACATTCTTGCACAAAAGATTATTGATCTCGACATCCTCACCAATGACAAGAAATGGCTTACTAATCTCATTGCAGGCCGACTTGGCAAAGTCATACACAAACAACACTCATCCAAAACCTACAGACTATACAATGGCGTCCCACAGGGCTCCATACTCTCTCCAATCCTCTTCAACCTTTTCATGCATGACCTCCCACAACCTCTCTCCCCCCATGTCCACGTCTCCTCCTATGCAGATGACCTGACCATAACAGCACACCACCATAACCGTAACACCGCCACACGCCTGATCCAGCAGTACATTACCAATCTGGAACTCTGGCTGACTAACAATAGGATGTCAGCATCCCCTCAAAAATCCTCCATCACCCTCCTAACCTCAGACCGCCACGAATCCCAAGCACACCCGAGAGTCACCCTCATGGGACATCCCCTACCTCTAAACAAAACCCCAACAATCCTTGGCCTCACCCTAGACACACACATGACCTTTTCCCCTCACATATCAAACATTTGCTCCAAAGCAACAAAAAAACTCAATGCTCTCAGAACACACACCTCCACAACATTCGGTCAGCAGAAGGAATCCCTTAGTATCCTATACAAACAGTTTGTACGTACTACCCTAACTTACGCTGCCCCCGCCTGGTCCCCACACAAACCAGAAAAAGATACAGACCACACAAAACAGAGTTCTCAGAAGCATTACTGGCTGCCTCCGAACCACACCCATCCCACATCTACATGCAGATATGAAAATACTCCCCATTGAACACCACATGAACATGACAGGGACTCAATTCTTCTCCAGAGCACTGGCCCCAGACCACCCTTGTCACCATCTCACATTACACAATCCCCCACCCCGCAACAAAAAATGTACTCCTGCTGCTCACTATTTGCAGCTACTGAACAATATCCCCCCTCCTCCCCTAAACATCAATCCCATTAAACATCTCCACACAGAATTTACCCGGAAATACCTACTCGACCAACCACACAACACTGTCCTTCACGATACTCCCCCTGTAGTCCATCAGAGCGAACAAACCCTCCCAAGGAAAACAAGAGTTACTCTGGCCAGGCTCCGTTCAGGCCACCACCCCTCCCTCCAACAATACAGACACAGACTCCACCTAGCTGACACCCCCACCTGTCAAAAATGCTACCTCCATCCACCCTGAGGACACAGAACACCTACTCTTACACTGCCACACTCTCTCAACAAAGACACAACTCCAACATTACCTCTCTACGAGACCTATGGACCCGTCCCACGGTGGTCGCGGGATACCTTAGTGCCGCCGGGTTTGCATAAGAGAACCTGGGGGCTACGAAGTAAAGTAATTAGAAGCCGAGATATAGGGATTTAAAAAATTCTTAGGTCATGATTTGGCCAAAATTTGACCTGACCCTAAATTTTGACCTATTGACCAACTTTCAAAAAAATTTGGGTATTTGTTTTTTTTATTAAAAAACACCCTCAGACCAAGTTTCGTGAATATTGAAGATGTATTAGTGTTATATCAGCACTTCTACCTGTCTATTTATCCTGGATTTACCCTGTGGAGACTGTCATCAGATGATGTTTTTGTTGACAAGGAGGCTGAATTGTCAGCAATGAATGAGACAATTGCCATGATTGGGGAGAGAGTGATTGTCAAGCGCAAGATTCAAAGAAATGAAGCATACCTCCCAACAAAAATGGCCAAAATACAAAGTTCAGTAAGAAGAGACACAGATATGGTAGGTGAAATTCCTCAAGAGCCACGTCCATCAAATGTAGACAAACTGTCTGAGCCAGAAGTAGTTGTCCAAACATTGAAAGATAAATATCAAAACTCAGATAAACATGACCAAATTATGATTCTAACTGTTTTTGCACCATCAATGAGTGTAAGAAAACTAATTCAAGAATTTAACTGTTCACAAAGAATGGCTGTTCAGGCTCAGCAGCTCTTGCAAAAGAAAAGGGAGTATTGTCATCACCGAATCCAAAGATGGGAAAGGAATTGCCACTGGAAGTAACTAACACTGTTAAAGAGTTTTTTAGAAATGATGAAATAAGTAGACAAATGGCAGTCAAGAAAGACTGTAACAATAAAAGAAAATGGTGAATGAAAAAAATATCAAAAGAGGTTAGTTTTATGTAATCTAAAAGAAGCATATCAACAGTTTAAGTTTCCAGCTCTCTCTATAGGATTTTCAAAATTCGCAATGCTATGCCCGAAAGAATGTGTTTTGGCAGGAGCAAGTGGGATGCATAGTGTGTGCATCTGCACAATTCATCAAAATGTTGAGTTAATGATGACAGGTTCTAGAATGGCAGAAATTACCAGTGAGGAAGAAACTGTTGAGTAGTTACCACTGTGCTTTAGCCAAAATTATTTGTGACAAAAGTCAACCTTCTTGCTATTTAGGAGTGTGTGATCAATGCCCTCGACCTGATTTGCTAAAGGAAACTCTTCTTACATGTTACGAAGAAAAAGGTATTGATGAAATCCAGTACAAACAGTGGACAATAACAGATTGATCTCAGCTGGACTGTGTTATTCAAAATTTAGAAGATTTCCTAGATACTTTATTTCTCGACTAACTCGACCAAGGCATCATGATTTCATTGCCAAACAACAAGCCAAGTATTTAAAAAAAAGAAAAAATGAACTGGATGAAGGCAATTTTTTGGTGATTGGGGACTTTTCAAAAAACTATTCCTTTGTAGTCTAAGATTGTGCTCAAGGATTTCACTGGAATAATTGCCAAGCGACACTTCATCCATGGGTTTATTATTACAAAGAGCAAGAAAAAGTAAATCACAGCTCTCTAACTATTATCTCAGAGTGTAATACACATGATACTGTTGCAGTGCATTTATTCATAAAAGTTTTAATAAATCATCTTGAGTCAAATTTTCAGCTACTAAACAGAATTATTTATTTTACTGATGGATGCGCAGGTCAATACAAAAACTACAAAAACTTTTTAAATTTATGCCGCCACCATGAAGAATTTGGAGTTAAGGCTGAGTGGCACTTTTTTGCTACCAGCCATGGCAAGGGACCATTGGATGGTATTGGAGGAACCATCAAAAGGGAAGCATCAAAAGAAAGTCTTCGTAGGCCATATGAAAATCAAATTCTGTCCGAAAAAGATCTTTTTGATTTCTGTTCCTTAAAATTGACTCTAATGTCTTTTCGCTTTGCAACACAAGAACAATACTCAAATATGAGAGAATTTTTAGATCCAATTTTATCAAAAGCGAGAACCATACCAGGAACTCAAAAATTATATTCATTCATACCACTGACAAAAAATTGTTTAGAAGTACAAATGTACGTACAGTGCCTCAGTTGAAAGTTGAAAGGAATTTGCTTCCCCCCAACAAGCCACTCAATTAATTGAAAATGTCACAGACTATGTAACAGTGGAGTATGATAACCACTGGTGGATTGGGTGTGTGATGGAAACATATCCTGGTGAGGGTGAAGTGAAAGTAAACTTCCTTCACCCTTGTGGCCCAAACAAGTCACTTACTTATCCTGAAAATCCTGATATACTTACAGTAGATTTGTCCGACATCCTCACAATCATAAACCCAATGACAGCTACTGGAAGAACATATACAATCACAAAAAAGGAAACCAATGAAGCCAATATGATCCTGAAAAAGCGTCATCTTAAAAAGTAATCAAGAAACTGGATACAAACTTAGTCAAAAACATATAATCAAAAACATATAATCAAAAACATATAATCAAAAACATATAATCAAAAACATATAATCAAAAACTATAATCAAAAACATATAATCAAAAACATATAATCAAAAACATATAATCAAAAACATATAATCAAAAACATATAATCAAAAACATATAATCAAAAACATATAATCAAAAACATATAATCAAAAACATATAATCAAAAACATATAATCAAAAACATATAATCAAAAACATATAATCAAAAACATATAATCAAAAACATATAATCAAAAACATATAATCAAAACATATAATCAAAAACATATAATCAAAACATATAATCAAAAACATATAATCAAAAACATATAATCAAAAACATATAATCAAAAACATATAATCAAAAACATATAATCAAAAACATAATCAAAAACATATAATCAAAAACATATAATCAAAAACATATAATCAAAAACATATAATCAAAAACATATAATCAAAAACTTACAACTGCGTGGGAAATATGAGTATTGCTATTTAAATTGCTTATTGACATGTATGCCTATATACTGTAACTAACTATATTTTAATAATTACAGTTATGAATACAGTTCTAAGTATTAGTCTACCTTAATTTGTACAGCTTCTTAACATTAAATTATTATTAAATAGCGAAAATCCCTCTAACCCTCTAGTCGTTAGAGCCTGTGACTATGAATAAATGGTCCTGGGCTAGAATCCTAGTAGCTTAGAGGTTAGAAAATTTATTTTCACCACAAGCGTGTGCCCGATGCCTATGCTTGTTTGTGCCATACAGTAGAATACAGTGAAACCTCGTTAAGCTGAACTCGGTTAACTCAAAATCTCGGATAAGTCGATATAATTGTTAAGTCCCTGCTAATTTACATAGAAAATACTATACTTCCACTCCTCTTATCTCGAAATTGGATAAGTCGAAAAACCAGATACCTCGAGGTGAATTTGAAGACCCGGAGCGACCTTTTCATATACTTAACTCGAAGTGTTAATTTTCTGATGATCCTGCCCATTGCCTTGATACATTCTAATCGTATCACCAATCCTGTGTATACCTGCTTATTAATTTCAGAGAAGGCTTGTCCCAGGGCATGACTCCAGATTCCCGGGATCTTGGGAGCATTGCTCCAGTAAATTTGACCATGAGAAAAAGTAAATTTGGGTTTGGGTTTTGTTCATCCGCTAGACGTTATGCAATTTTTTTGCGTATACGTTCTTGTACAAACCAATTTTTTTAAATTACAAATTTAGTTATTTTAAGTTTAATTGGTAATTCCATATTTAACAATTATTTTTATTTTTTGTTAAGCTTCAATGTTTTGATAATTAAAATTTTATTAAAACGTATATTTTTTTAATATAAAATTATCAGGATTGGACTATGTTCCATTGATCTCGGCCAGGTTTGATAAATTGGCCAGATAATTACTTGTGCGGTTTTAAGTAATCCACCATGACTAGAATTGAAAAGTTTAGTTAAGTTTAAACTTACTTTTACTTACTTTAACTTACCTACTTTTACTTACTCTTCCTTACTTTTTTACCTACTTTTACTTACTCTTCCTTACTTTTACTTACTTTCATTGTACTATATTTACTTACTTTTACTCACTTTTACCATACTATATTTACTAACTTTTACTTATTTTGTATTTTTTCAGGTAGTCAATAATCAATAATGGATCCTAATATTGATGAAGTTGGAGAGAAAAGTGAGGGTGTTAAAAGGGGTTACTTTTGTGGTCAATGCAAGAACAAATATTCAAAGAAGCAAAACTGGGAGGAACATTTTAATTCCAAAAAAAATATTTGTTACAATACAAGAGGTCCCAGAGTTTGGGCCCACAGCTTAGATATTGCAGTAAAGAAATACCAGGATGAAGTGCAGCAAAGAGATACGGCAAAGCAGTCATTTAGTTTGTTCACAAAATGTGCTAGTGCTAGACCTCAGAAAAATGAACCAACTTCATCAACTGCTAATCTAGAAAATGAAACTTTTTCACTAGATGTTTCACAGACTGAAGAAAGTGCTTCTCCTCCACCTAAGAAACAAAAGGTAAGTGAGGAATCTGCGCATCAGACTAACAAAACTGCTTTAGAGGAATTTGAAAATTCCCAAATCCAGAAGACATTGAATGCAATTTTGCGCCTAACAAAAGAAACTCACCAAGCTGTTGTGGTTAATAAAGAGAAGAGTCAAAATATGCCTTCAAGTTCAAGTGTTGCATCCAAATCTAATAAAGCAAAAAGCAACAGGCACTAGATCTGCTGTAATGATCACACAGAAAGCCATTGATCAGTGGCCAAGCATACATGGCGGTAAATTCACAACAAATGCCTACAATACATGCAAGGTCTAACATCATCCACTGTTGCTGCTGCAATGAATAAATAAACTTAAGGTGAGTTATAAACTGTACATTATTGTATTATTATGTTTAGCTAAAACAATTTGTAATTGGTATGTCATCAATTCAAGAGTTTACTATCATTAACCTATCTAGTGGTGTAAGGGGAAAAAAAGTAAATTCAGAGGTGTGCTCCAGTATATTTTTTCAAATCTGGAGTCATGTCCCAGGGGGATAGTGAGGTGGATCCCTTTGCCTGGAGAGTTGTTACAATACTTAATTCCTCGAAGTGTTAATCTTCTAGACGATGCCGCCCATTGCTTTGATACATTTGAATCATATCACTGATCCTTTTTATAAGATACTGTACCGTATTTGTACTATATATAAATGCTTAAAACTATACAGGATATTCAGTTGTATTTCCATCTGCGTCGCTGGAAGTTGTGCGGTTTATTTAGAGACTTTTTACTGCCCCTTTCAAAATGAGTAAGCGCAAACTTAACACCAAAGATATCAAGCAGAAGTACGAAGTGCTGCTTGAAGTTGAGCGTGGTTGCAAACAGGGTTGTGGAGTCGGTCCAAAATTTTCCGACTCCGACTCCGACTCCACACATTGTAAAATTTCGACTCCGACTCCGACTCCACATATTGTAAAAAATCTAAAAATCCGACTCCGACTCCTCACATTTTAAATATACGACTCCGACTCCTCTAGTGTTTCACTCTATAATTATCATAATAATAAGACATTTCATCACCACCACATGAATCGTCAGGTTACTTTCTAGGATAAGGGAACATTCAAATATTAAGAAGGATATTGACTTGTAGATATTATCATATTAAGGGATTTTTATTTTTTTCAATAATATATACGGTATATATATATAAATGAAAAAGATTCTCTTAAACATAATTAAGGTCTAACCAGTAGTAGTCCTACTTAAAATTGAATAACCCTTCTTAACCTAGTGGCTATAACTATGCGTTTGATAGCTTTTTTCAATTAATTTTATTAATTTTTACAGAATTACATATTGAATTAACATTTAAAAATACAAAATTAATTACATAGTAGGCCCAATGCTACTGTTAATAATTTCCAGAAAATAAAATTGATTAACAAATTTAAAAATATTAGAAATTTTATATAATTAATAATGATTAACCTATTGAAAACATAAATCGTAATTTATAAACCTTTTACTATATACTGTATAAAATTAAATGCTTATATTATCTTAACTATTTATTACATGTTAGGTAAATTTGTTCGTAAGAAAAGGATGGCATCTGTCAGGTCCTCCTTCATCTGTCCTCTTAAGTCAGATTTGATGATCCGAAGAGCAGAAAAAAGGCGCTCAACACTAACTTGCGTAGGGGGTAGGGCAGTGACAGCAAGGGCAGCTTCCTGTACAATTTCTGGATAGCTCTCTATAGCTTTCATTACTTCCATTTTTGTAAAGCGGTCAATTTTTTCAACTTCTTTCAGTGCAGCAAAAAAATTCCATTTGAATTTATTCAGTTTTGTTGGAGCCGGAGGGTGTTCATATTCTTCTGACTGGACACGGCGACGCTTTTGAATCTTTTCTTGGTCATCAAGAAACTTTTCATATTCATCTTCTGAGCTTGATAAAGACGGGCTACTGTAGATAGGAATTTCATCAGTTTCATCACTTTCATGTTGTAGTCCCGATTGGTCCTTCTCTTGAAATCCCTTCATGCGAATGGCCACATCGCAAAGTGTAGATTTTGCCTTATTTTTTTGATCTTCTGTCAAAATGACTCTGTACATGGGGTCAACATAAATTGCAGCCAGTAGGATACCATTGTCAAGAAGGGAACTCTCTCTTCGCATCATTGAGGCTTTCATCTCATCAGCTATCATTCCTCCAATTTGTGAGAGTCGAAAAATAAGGGTTTTCCATTCTTTATAAAAACGACCTGGTGTAAGATCTGATGATTGCAGATTTTTTGTTACTGTATAAGGGTAACGTAAAGGCTTTCAAGTTCTTTGACTTGTTCCCAATGAGCCTCAGACATTGATACTTCAGGGTTGGCCATATCAGAGAGGAACTGTTTTAGTTCAAGAATGCGAGCTATCATCAAATATGTACTACCCCATCTTGTTGCCTGATCAATAATAGCACCTTTCCCAGCTCTTCTTTTGAGGATGGCATCAATCTTTGGGGTTCTAGCAACTGTAGCAACTTTTCGCACAATAGCAACCAAGTTGGCTGCATACCTTCCTTTCAATCCATCGCGAATAGCCAACTGAAGAGTATGCACTGCACAACGCATGTGGTGTATTTCTGAAATCCTTGCAGCAGCTTCCGGTAAGTATTCAAAGTCATGAAGATCATCTTCTCCTCCACTTTCTTCAATTAAAGATACTGGTATGTTCAGGTCACTATCATTATCATCAATTGTAACATCTTCATTTAATTTTTCTACAGTACTGATCATATTGCTAGCATTGTCTGTGACGATTGAAAGCACCTGTTCTTTGCGCAAGCCATATTCCTCCAATACTTCAAGCACTATCTTTTGAATACAAGCACTTGTGTGTTGGGCCTCTGTGTCTCTTATAGCCAATGTATAGATTACAATCTTTTTATCACTATCCATAAATTGTACATTTATTGCAAAGTAATTGGTCCTCATACGTGTACATGCATCCATTTTCAAAAAGATATATCTTCTCTGCAGAAGAGTTTTTAGTACTTCTTTTTGTTTGTTTGCTTCTTGGATTACAAGAGATCTTATACTATTTCTTTCCAAGGAAACCCCCAGCTTACGCGCCATTTCGCCATTAAGTCCTACAAAAGCTGGTGTTGAAAATAATCTAAGAGGAACAGTTTTTTTACAGTCATTTCAATAATGTATTTTTTGAAATTTGCTGCAGTCATGCTTACAGTTACCTTGTCACTAACAAGAAATGAAGTAACAAGTCTTTGCTTTGACGTTGATGCTACTCTTTTAATTTCTTTAGGCTTGCATTCTTCATCTTTTTTGTTAACATTCTTTAGTATCTCTGGATGTCGTCGCTGTAGATGACGTTTCAGATTAGAAGCTCGTGTAGGAGAATGAGATTTCCCACCAGTAAACGTACTTATTCTTTCACCACAAATTGTTTCCTTATCATTTTTATCCTTAACTGTACATTGACAAGCAAAATATTTTCCATCATCACTAATAGAAAAATGTTCAAACACTGATGATTTTATTTTATGAGCCATATTGGGGTTGATTATTTATAATTAATGAATGAATGGATAGCCTTTATCGCGGAAAATTACATGAATTAAAATTGATGAACTAAGTGTGAAATTTTATATTTTATATTTTATATTTAAATAAATATTAATTGTATATTCTGAAAATGTAAAAAAAAATATTAAAAAAAACTTAATCTAGGGGCTATCAATGAATAAGGTTTATTGACCAAAAAAACTAAATAACCTAAATGTTAGTATTTAGGATTTAGAAATTAAGGGTGACACAGGACACAGAAATTGGAGTCGGAGTCGGAAGTTTTTAACCGACTCTGACTCCGACTCCGCCCTGAAACGTGCGACTCCACGACTCCGACTCCGACTCCACAACCCTGGTTGCAAATTGCTAAAGAAAATGGTATTCCAGCAAATACGCTTAGTACTTGGATAATAAACTCTGAAAAAATTAAAACAGCATTTACGCAACACCAATTTGTTCCCAAATGTAAATGTATGCGTTTAGCAAAAGAAGAAAGCTTAGAACAGGTGCTATTGAAGTGGTTTAATGTTGCATGTGCTAAAGATTTTCCTATCAGTGGTCCCATACTTCAGAGCAAAGCTGATGAAATGGCAATGAAATTAGAAATTTTAGATTTTAAGTGCAGTAATGGATGGCTTGAACGATTCAAAAGGCATCACGGAATAGTGTTCAGATCTCTATGTGGTGAAGAAAATCCAAGCATCAGAAGGAGCAGATGAGTGCCTTCAATCTCTCGCAAAAATTGAAAATTTTGTTCATAATAAATCCCATGCTAAGCAAAAATCAATAATTGAGTTTTTAACCCTAGAACACAAACCTCGGGTGAAAATCACCCCACGATATTTTGATCACGTGACCATGTTGTGGGGAGTGGTGGCAGCCACCTGCCTTGCCCAGTAGCTGCAGTGCATGTTTAGCCGTGGTCGAGAGAGGTAGTGGTTTAAGTGTCGCTCACTTGATTTTTCCTGTAGAGTACATTTTGGGTGATTTTCACCCGACGTTTGTGATACAAGGTGCAATTATTAGCGGGTGGAAATCTCCCAAGGTTTGCAGTGGTGTACATATTCTGGTTTGCTATTTACGTTATTTTTCTTTACAGGCATTGATTATGACATTCTAGGTGTACTAAAGTGCTATTACTATTGCAAGAATCATGTCTAATAAACAGGTGAAGTATTACGCAAGTGATGAGCTTGAAAGAATTATGAACACAACTGGAGAATTACCTGATTATAGTGAAACTGATGATGAGGAGAATGAAGATGACCTAGAATATGAAGTCATGTATGATAGTGACATTGACAAAGAATATGTACCTGAACCAAGTGAAAATGATGAGGAGACCAGACGCTGTGTATGGAAAAAACCACGCTCGCCCCACGTGACAGCTAGGCCTATCACCAGCCACCATGTGTTCGACCCAGACCCTGGTGCCTCTACGTCTGCCGCCTCTCCTGATGCCCCTGCCGCCTCTCCTGATGCCCCTGCCGCCTCTCCTGATGCCCTGGCTGCTCGTAGGGGAAGAAAAAGGCGCCCTGATGAGGACGACGATGCTCCCTCAGTCGTTGACTTCCACACCAGCACCCTGGCAAGCACTTCTGGCTTCAGGTGGAGTTGCCGGCCACAGTCTTGTTCGTCGATGAGAACTCCATCACGGAACATCCTTCCATCCGGCATGACCACAGGGCCAACAGCGGAGGCACGGAGTGCTGACACCCCAATCAAGTGCTTCACATTGCTGTTTGAGGACCAAATCATCAACGAGATTGTTGAATGGAGCAACAAGCGAATCCACTTGCAGGCTGCCAAGTACGGCCGGCAGACTGGAACACACACTCGAACAGAACCAGCCGAGGTGCGTGCACTTCTGGGGGTTATCATCTTCAGTGGCTGCCAGAGGGACAATCATCTATCAACATCAGAGATGTGGAACCCCTGCACCGGCGCAGCCACATACCGTGTGGCCATGTCTCAGGGTTGATTCGAGTTCCTACTGAATTGTCTGCATTTTGATGACCCTGACACACGGGAGGAGAGGCGGAAGACAGATAAGTTCGCAGCCATTAGGAAGATCTGGGACAACTTTATAGGAAATTGTGGGAGGATGTACGTGCCTAGCGAGAACCTGACTGTCGACGAACAGCTGCTTGGTTTCAGAGGAAGGTGCCCCCTTCCGAATGTACATCCCCAACAAGCCGGCTAAATACGGGATCAAGCTCGTTCTTGCCAATGACAGCAATAGCAAGTACTTAGTGGGTGCGATCCCTTATCTGGGGAAGGATGGGACAAGACCCATGCAGGGCATCAACCTTGGCCATTACTACACCAAGGAGCTGACCAGGCCATACCACCAGACACAAAGGAATGTAACCACAGACAACTGGTTCACATCTGTGCCCTTAGTGACAGACCTCTTAGACTTTGGCATGACCCTTGTTGGAATGGTCAGGGGAAATAAAAAGGAGATACCGTCACAGATGAAGGAAATGGCCAGTCGCAGGCTAGGGTCAAGTGCATTCCTTTTCACCAAGGAAATGACTCTGGTGACATATATCCCAACAAAGTCCAAGACCAAGAAGAAGCTCATCTTGCTGTTGTCTTCTATGCACACACAGCCAGCCCTGGGACCCACAGGAAAGCCGGAGATCATCGAGTTCTACAATCACATGAAAGGTGGTGTGGACACATTCGACCAGATGTGTGCCCACTACTCCTGTGGACGCAAGACCAAGAGATGGCCGCTGTGTGTGTTTTATGGGATGCTGAACACCTGTGTACTCAACTCCTGGGTCATCCACAATGAAAATGCAATTAGGACAGGTGGCAACAGGATCATCAGGAGGAAATATATGCAAATATTGGCACTGGGACTCATCACGCCCTGGGCAGAGAAGAGGCTCGACTCGCCGTTCCTGTCACGCCCCCTCAAGACACTCATCTGCACAATCTGCAACCTCCCTTCACCTGGCACTGCTGCAGGCCCGGCAGGCACGGTGGTAGCAGAGAGTAGTGGTGCCTTGGTGCGCTGCATTGTGTGTCCTAAGGGGTCCGACAGGAAGATGCGGCACAGGTGCCGCAAGTGTCGTGGACCTGTGTGCCCTCGCCACTTCTGCCCTGTCTGTGTTGACTGTGTATAATACCAGGTAAGTTATAATGTTCTTTGAAGTTGTCTGCAATGAAAAAGTGTTCATAAATGATGAATAAATATCTACAAAAAATATTTAGTGCACATAAGTCAGTTTTCGCCTCTCAAAAATTTCCCTGTTTTTGTCTATCTCCACTACAGTTCGTAGCGATCCAGGAGGCTTGTGGCTGCGCCAGCTGAGGCTCTCATGACTCGGGTGACTGTAGGCCAACGCTCAACTCTGCAGCTGCAGTATTAACTTCACAGTAGATTTTAATGTTAGGTTAGGTAGTATTAAAGCATTGTGAGTAAGGTTTATCTAAGTTACCCATCACAGTACTTACTTTGTTTTTTTAACTTCTTATAGCAGGAAATTAAAGTACAAGAGTTATATTTTCAATTTATTTCTATACATTTAATAAAGCACGATTAGAACTTTTTATATTAATTTCCGAAAATGGGTAAAATTCACCCGGGGTTTGTGATGGTGTAACCCGGTCCTAGGGTTTGTGTTCTAGGGTTAATAAAAAAATAAAATTTACCCATATAAGTTGTTCCCTCTATTATTAATTACATACATAGAATGTAACTTTTTCAATTAAAGACTGTAATTTACTTTTTAGAATACAGTAATTACATACTATGTATATTGCTAGTGTTCTGTTTGTATATGAATATCTTATACTGTATTTTTTTTATTAAACCTAACATGTTTTTATTCTTTCGTATTTTCCTTGTTTTAATATGCATGGCTGAGAACAAACAATAGCATGAGAAGAGCATTTTTATTTCACGATCGGTTAACTCGAAGTGATTTTCTCAGGCCCTTTGACTTCGAGTTAATGAGGTTTCACTGTATATAAGATCACTAAATTAATACAGAATGAAAAAAAAACTTGTTTTGGCACCCTGCATAGTATCTAGGCCTAGGTCCTTTGGAAGTTGGAATGAGGTACACACCTAGGCCTTGGGAGGTAACTAAAGGGTTTAACTACCTACCTTGCTAATTAATTTTTTAAACAACTTATGGGGGCATTCCAGGAGAGATCACCCAATGCATGTCACCACTCCGACTCAGATTTTGATGAAAATTGACATATGGGGTTCTTCCGGGTGCTGATTTCACTGGTCAAAATAAAAAAGTTCTATGACCCATAGTTTTTGATATATGGGCCCCAAAATATTGGGGGCCCCACTTTACCACCTAACTTTAATGGGCAATAACTCCCAAACATCTTACCATAGACCTATAAAACTATACATTTTTTGAATTAGCATGAAGAAATCTATTAAATGATACCACATTCAAATGTGTAGAACAATAATGAAAATTTTCACCCCCTTTTTTCTTTTTCTTTTTGACCCCCACCCCACCCCTAGGCAGTGAAATCCCCCCCAAAAATTTTCATTTATTAAACTTCCATTAATTGTTAAAAGATACAAATAAAAAATGTGGGTATCAAGTTGCAAGATACAGTGGAACCTCAATATACGAACGCATCTCTATTCGAACAAATCGGTATACGAACAACTTTTTCGAGAAAAAATTGTCCTTGTATACGAACCATTCCCTCATATCCGAACCGAAAGAAGCCGGTCAGTTTCTCTCCAGCCAGCGTTCGGTGCGCATCGCCACCAGAAGGGGAGTTACCTGATGTTTTTATGGAAGGTGACCCCTTCCAAACAATAATCTCCCTCCTCCACCCCACCTTCCTCTCCAGCTTCCACTTAGGCCATCATCACTCCTCAGCAAAGGTAAAGTTCAGGTTAAATTTTCATTTATTTGTATAATATTGCATTATTTATTGTTACAGGTTTCATGTATGATTTTATGCATGTAAGTCTTATTTTATAGGTTTAATTAACCAATATTTTGACTTAAAAATGTTTCGTAAGGGGTAACTTTTGGGGGTCTGGAACGGATTAATCCAATTTACATTATTTCTTATGGGAAAAATTGATTCAATATACGAACAATTCAATATCAGAACAACCCTCAGGAACGGATTAAGTTCGTATATTGAGGTTCCACTGTATTTTAAAAATTATTGAAAAAATATGTACATTGTGAAATTTTGACATTTTTATGCCTGCAGACTAAAATAGAGAACCACAAATGATATATTCACATGGGTGAAAATAAACAGCAAAAATACAAATTGAACATATATATTACATCAAGTTGAGTCATAATTACATGAGTTTTTTCAACTCATTTTCTGGGAAAACATATTGAATACGCATTGTTCCTGGCTTTAAAGTTGGTGTGCTTAATAAACCTAAAATTTTATCTCTTGATATGTGGCATGTATCTCTAATTTGTGGAAAGTAATAGTAAATACTATATCCTGATGGGTGCAAAAAGCTAACCTCAAAGTCATCAAATTTCTCATTATAGGAATGTACAAATCCCAACCATTTCTGATCATTGTAAGTACAAACTATGTACTCTCCTATTTTCGGATTAACTTCAACATTATCTTCACCCAAAAAAGCTTTGCTTATAATCCTTACCTCACCAACTTCATCAGAAGATAATTCAAATGTTTTTGTTATTTGCATTAATAGGTACAAATCTGTGGAATTTTTGTGTTCCTGTTAGCCGCATGCCTCTGCACTAGGGTGTGTTTATGGTATATGGTGAAAAATGCGAAATGAAAATGCAAGGGAGCGGAACCCTTTATTTTGTGAGGATACATGAGAAAACAGAACAGGCAAAATTTCTTTGTAATCCAACAACATTTAGAGGTTGCCCACAGCTGATAGGTATTTTCAATTTATAGGGCAATGGAAATTTTAATTCTCAGTTTAAATGATAAATTGCATCTCCAATATATATCTCCAATAAGTATTCAGAACAAATATATCGTGTGAGTATATTCACTAAATTCATAATTAACGATTAAAGTACATGACACCTCGAGTGTTGGCGTTCATTTTTTCATCAAAGTGGCTTTGGAGGCTGTCGGCAAGACTTTACGATGTTCTTCGACGATTTGAATCATGAACTGCATCTGCTCTTTGTTCCGAGTCCTTCCAGCATTCGTGAATTCTTGAATCAATGCTATGCCTCGCTCTGCTGCATCATTCACTACATTTAAGGAATCCACCCTGATCTTTGCTGAACCAAAGCTGTGTTGTTTTTCCCAGTTTGATGGATCCTCTTGCAGGAAATCGACCGGAAGATCTAGAAGGGTGAACAGATTGTACGTATTGGAAGAGCAAAAGTCTGCCAGGGTCTTTCCTCTTGGATCTGGAATCCAGACTCGTCGGGGGGGAGCTTCTGACCCTTCAACGGAATTCATATTCTCTACCATTTTCCGCTTATCATCATCATCGACTGCAGGATCGAATAGTGCAAGGACCACGTTTACCTCATTGAGGTACCAGAGATGCCGATTAAAACTCTTGTACCCAGCGGCGTTGGTGTTTTGCAACTTTTGAAAGAGGGCTAAGTCGCTTCGTGGAGCGCTTGCTGCTTCTCTTGCTGAAAACCACGGAAGGACGTAATCTTGAGCAACGAAGAGACAGAAGTCCCGCAACCCAGAAATCAGGCGGTCACTGCTACTTGCTCCACGAGATGTTGAAGGACATTGGTTCATGTGCATCGTGAACTGGTATCTGAACATCCAAATCTTGAAAGAGTAAATTCCACGCGCCATCCACCGTGCTCGGTGCAAAGCCCCTGGAGCCATGAACACAGGACTCCGACGTCCGTGAGGCACTCCTCCCAAGAAAATGACTACAAGTTCAAGAAGCTCTTTGTAGTCATCTCTGGGATGCTTCACTTTCAGAAGGTCATTTGCTTCATGAATCATCTTCTCGGCCCAGGGACTGATCATTGCAGCCGTGTCCTCTTCGTCCGCGGCAGTGGAGTATTCATTCAATTTCAGTTGCGGCCAAACATTACGGAAGCTCTGGAAAATCGTAATCTCAGGTCCTTTGGAAAGGTCTCCAACAAGGAGAGAAAATACTGCTTCAAGCAGCAGTTCCAGCACGTGATGTCGACACGCAAAGTAAATCATCTCACGCCCGAGAGCCTGCTCCACTCGCACACACACTCCTCCATGGATGCCGGTGTTGGTGGCTGTCGTGTCAAAGCAAAGAGCTTTGATCTTTGGCCAAGATCCCAGTTTTCGATGGTTTCGATGATGACGATTGCTGTCCTTTCTGCCTTGAAGTCTGGGAGTTTGGGGATGGCTAGAATCTTGCTCATCCCATCCCCGGTAACTAAGATGGCTAAACGGTCGATTTTGTCTCTTCCCATTAAGTCTGCCATAAGTTTTCCATCCCAGTGAAGAACAAGAGGGCATTCAGGCTTGTAGGAAGCTCTCACCTCTGCTTCGTGGGCTGATCTGTACCTGGATCTGCTGGCCCGAATAGCACTTGGACTGAGGCACATCTCACTTATGTCCTGACCCATTTGCATGCCAAAGGGGATGAGAACACGAGCAGCTGCCCTGTCGCTCATCCGCGTGCGGTCCAATGCCGCAGCGACCTCCGAACTGATTGCCGTCGTCCCACGGCGATGTTTTGGAGCCGACGATGTAACTGGCTTTCTTTCGGGACTTGTTTCCTCACTTGCTGACGATGAGGTTTCCATAACAACGGTAGCAGAGATTTCTTCCATTTCCTGCACATGCCTGTCTTTCCGCTTCAATTCCTGAGCAGTTCTTTCTTGGGCCCTTGCGACTTTTTTGGCAATCTTCTTGTCGACATTTCCAATCCTTCCTTTCCGACCCTCCTCCCTTTGAGCAAGCAGGAAGTCCTTGTCCTCCTGAATTTGATAAGATTTAGGCATTTTGGTGACCAATGTCGAAAAGGTTGTTCAAGCTTGACCTGAACGCAGCCTGGTTGTCCAAATTGGTCTTCGTTTTCCGCGAAATTCTCTTCAAACCCTGCCATTCGTCATGCAATTTCCGGACGTGCTTCTTGACGTCGTGCGGATGTTTCGTCGGTAAACCTTCTGTCCCAGATTTCAATGATGGCTTGTGATGTCGAGGACACACACTCAGCTAAGGATTTCTTCTCTTCATTGTGGAGATGGAAAAGGTACTTCAATACATCACCTCTTGAAGGTAATTGCTGACCGGCAATAGTAGGACTTGATGACCCCACAAGCCAGATTGATTCTTCGATCTTGTACATGCCACCATCGTTCACCAGTTATCTGTGAATAAGACAAAACAGTGAAATTGGTAAGTTAATTTAACCCATTCATGGATAAAGTACCTCAGGAAAATGTGTAGAAATAAGCCACGCTCTTTGTAACCGTAATCTGTGTTCAAACAATGATTGGCTGATAACCCATGAACACAATATGTATTAAAATTATAATAATTTTGCGAAATCATGCATACATAACCATTTTACAGTATATCCAATCCATATATAAATTTAAAATAATCTACGTACACTACACTATTTCACTCAGACGATGCGAAAAAAAGATGATTGCAATACGCTGAAGCAGAGAGCGTCCAAAATTTTATACGCATAAAAATTAAACCTTATAACTATTTTTGGAAACAAAAATATTGCCGGTAAAACAAGTCATTATACTTACAAACAATTCATAATACCATCCATTACAGTGCTAAGTAAAAAAAACGTTTGAAATATATGAATTATTTAAATAACACTCCGTTATGAGAACTGTGATGCTTCTTGGCCACCATTACGTAAATGCATGAAAGACGTGAGTAATTAAGAGAAAACTTTAGAATTAAAGAAAATTCATTTGTTGGTATACTGAAGTAAAGAAATATGGATTATCAGAACGCAATTGACAAATGCAATTTCTAATTTTGGGGACGCTGTGTATCAATGGGTTAATAAACACGAAGTGACTTAAAAAGGGCGCATAAATAAATGAGCATATGGGTAAAACTTTGGGGTCTTTGGGCAACCTCTAAATATTTGATGATTTCCCAAAAAAATCATGTGCTTTATTTGTTCCCGGAACCTCATCATTTGCGGGGTTCCGTGACCCGAAATTCACACTTTGTTTTTAAAAGCACCCTACTCTGCACGCGTGTTGAAAATCCAAAAAATGCGCCAAAATATGCTTTAATATTTTCTTATAGTTTTAATTTTCATCCTACCTTCTTGTAATAGTGAGGAAAAGCATCCTAAAGGTTTATTTTAGGCTAGTTTTAAATATTTTTGTCCTGCGATAATTTCTTCTGCCTCCGCAAATGTTCCAAAACACAGGAAAATTTACATAAATAGTGTATTTTATAATGACACTATTATGGTCAACTTCGGCCCTACACCACAGTTTATTCATTAATTATGTATTAAGTAATGCAATTAACAATGCATTATATCATATTTTAGTAATTTAAGTTGTTTATATATTTGAGCAATTAAATAATTTAGGTCCACCAATGCAGCTTACTTTGCATATGTTTGGTTTATTTTTGATGACTTATTATGTAATATGGATGCAGCTCCTCGCTTATTTCGTCAATATTGAATGTACTATATTGACAAAATAACCCAGAACTCACCACGTGGAGGTGGCTGCATTTCGAGTTCCTCCCTACCTGACCCAACCACCCTACCATTATTGGACTTAGGCTAGTTACACACTGTAGTCACTTTTTATTTCCATTCTTGGCATTTTCTTTCTGGATTCTAATCTTGCTCTGATAAATCCATCCCTTGCCTCCGAACCGCATACTGCAGCTGAAGCCTCTGTTACCAGCTTTATATGCCATTCAACCGCTTGGGTGTGGCAAGGAAAGCATGGGATGAAATCAGGTACATCTCCTGATGAGATATAGTTCAGGATGTCGGAGCGTGATAGAACTTTTGTCAGAGGAGGCTCTGACAGCTCACAAGTTTGCCAGTTAATCATGTTGTAGTACTCACTGCACTGAAAGTTCAACGTGGGCAATTTAAACACACTGCGGCTGACTCAGAATCTCTTGCTTTAAGGATTCTCCTCCATCTTAATTCTCTGATATGTTTTGCTTCATCGTGAATCATACTAAGGAGAACATTCTCAGGATGAGAAAAATAGGAATTTCTCTGAATAACACGATCAACTATTTCTATACAGCAGGTACTCAATGACCTTGACTTCAAATAAAACTCTGACTTGAACTCTGTCAAGTATTCTGAAACTTAAACTGTCTAACTTGAACGCTTATCAAGTATTCTGAAACTTAAACTGTCTAACTTGAACGCTTGTCAAGTATCTTGAAACTTAATCTGTCTTGCACTTGAACTGCTATCAAGTGAAGATTAACTGAAAACGGAAAATGACCACTTGATCTCTATTCAAGTGGAGACAATTAACCTCTGTTTTGGTTGACCCTCTTGGTGCAACCTTCTGACTTCAAAAAATGACTTCAAAAAATGACTTCAAAAAAATGACTTCAAAAATGACTTCAAAACTACTTCAAGTATCTTTATAAATCTCTGGGGTTTGGTGTCCCTTTGGTTACAACCAACTGAAAACTGTCTGAAAACTGAAAATGGAACTTGAAACTGCTTCAAGTAACACTCTAAACTATAAACTCTCTATAAACTCTCTCTCTTTAATTTGCAAGTCAATTCAATTCAATAATGAAAAAAATTTGCAAACAAAAATATAAAATGTAAACATTTCACTCTAATGTACACGAAGGTACGATACTATTATGTTTGTGATATAAAATAAAATTATTCTATACTGAATATAACTGAAAACAACTCTTTGAAATAAACTCTTTGAAATTACTCTCTGTGAAATTAACTCTCTTTGAAAATTAACTCTCTTTGAAATTAACTCTCTTTGAAATTAACTCTCTTTGAAATTAACTCTCTTTGAAATTAATCTCTTTGAAATTAACTCTCTTTGAAATTAACTCTCTTTGAAATTAACTCTCTTTGAAATTAACTCTCTGAAATTAACTCTCTTTGAAATTAACTCTCTTTGAAATTAACTCTCTTTGAAATAACTCTCTTTGAAAAACTCTCTCTGAAATAACTCTCTCTGAAATTAACTCTCTCTGAAATTAAACTCTCTCTGAAATTAACTCTCTCTGAAATTAACTCTCTCTGAAAATAACTCTCTCTGAAATTAACTCTCTCGAAATTAACTCTCTCTGAAATTAACTCTCTCTGAAATTAACTCTTCTGAAATTAACTCTCTCTGAAATTAACTCTCTCTGAAATTAACTCTCTCTGAAATTAACTCTCTCTGAAATTAACTCTCTCTGAAATTAACTCTCTCTGAAATTAACTCTCTCTGAAATTAACTCTCTCTGAAATTAACTCTCTCTGAAATTAACTCTCTCTGAAATTAACTCTCTCTGAAATTAACTCTCTCTGAAATTAAATCTCTCTGAAATAACTCTCTCTGAAATTAACACTCTCTCTGAATTAACTCTCTCTGAAATTAACTCTCTCTGAAATTAACTCTCCTGAATTAACTCTCTCTGAAATA